>JAYGGG010000048.1:0-194194 GCA_036346245.1 Bonia amplexicaulis | reverse complement strand
TTATCGAGGAGGCCACAACGTGGTCGTATCCCATCCAAATGACCTCCGACCACGGTCATTTTCGCCGAGTAAGATACCGCGTGGTCGTACACCCTTAGTGCCATAACGTGGTCGAGCACTCCGATCGCCGACGTGGTCGCACCACCGATCAAACAACGTGGTCGACGCCCGATCGCTACAACGTGGTCGTACTCACAACGTGGTCGAACCACCGAGTACCGAACTGCGCCAACGTGGTCGATGCCGAAAGTCACAATCGTGGTCGAGCTTGAGCGCCACAACGTGGTCGACTTACCGAGCACCGACTACCACCACGTAGTCGTAAACCCCGACCACGACTACCGACTACGACCAACGTGTCGTAAACTCCCTACCGGCTTCCGATTACCTTCAACGTGGTTGTACGCCACCCGACCACGGTCAAGATGGTCTTAAACTCTTCCGACTACGCTCAAACATGGTCGTACGGGCCACTGCGTGGTCGTAAAACTCCCTGTCGACCTCCGACCACGCCCAAAATGATCGTACGGCACAGGGACAAGTCGTACACGACTTCATTTCGTCCAGAGTTAAGACTTTGCAATAAAAGCCCAAAACAAACTCAAATTTCCTTCAACCAAGAGTCAAATACTCATCACAAAGATAGGATCATCTCCACATGATCTCTCAATCTCCCCCTTGATGAGTATATTGACAAACACCGTAAAATATGAAGTTGAGTTTGTAGAAGCCGACATGGTCCAAGGAAAGAAAATGAGATTATGACCATGTCGACAGAAGGAATACTAGAGCAACACATAAAGAGCAAATTGATCTCCAAAGCTCTAGCAAGTTCCCAGAAGTTGAGAAATTTTCTTTTTCTCCAATCTATTCTCCCCCTTTTGGCAATAAACACATCAAGTATGCAAGAGAGAATAAGTCAAAATGATGGATGGAATGGCTGATTTGATTATTCAAAGTATGCAGAGCCATGAGAATTATCCAAAATGACCATCATGTATTTCACCAAGCCATAACATACAGATATGCTATAAAGATCATGACTATGTATGTAAAGTGAAGCTAAGCAACAGAAGGTATAATCTGATTTTTTTTTTTAGTTTGAAGTGCTTAGCAAGTCAAGTCAAACAAGATTTTAGTCTAGCTAAAGATATCCACAAATGATGCAAACCATGTCAATAAGCTAAATGGAATCAAGAAGCTAGTGTTGAGCAAACTAGAGTGCTATTTGTTCAAGAATGATACAATTGTTGGAGTACATTGAACATTTTTAGCAATTGAGCACAAATGACATTTTTCTTTAGAGATCTCATGATTGTTTTCAATCATATTTTTGTCATGTGCTAGACCTCAAGCCTTATGCGATCATTCCAAGCGAGAAGCTTAAGGAAGTAATCTTGGTCATCCAAATCTCCCCTGAGTTCATGCCTTGTGCAATGGCAAGCCGTCTCATGAGAAGGAATTGGTGAGATCAGTTTTTTCGCATGAAGAGATCTTTTTTGACAGATTGTACTAACTTATGTGTCATCAAGAAACTATATAGCTCAATCTATTGCTCAACTAAGATTCAAGACTCAACTCAGCCTATTTGACATGGCGAGAATCATAAAAGGATAACACAAGGCTGACTAGTCTCAAATATGAACATGACATGAATTAGGTCAAATTTGGCATTTTAATTAACCTATCATGGCAAAGACTTGACTACACATATAAAGTCATGATCAGATTAGCAATGGAGCACAAATCATGGCAAGGTGTAAAGCATTGAAAGCATGTCATAACCGGATAATAATCAAGGCTCAATGTGGTTATATTACAATGCAGAATGCAATGCAGAAAATCCAGCTCCCCCTTAACATGTGATGCAGCTTTTAGTTCAAGTTGAGTTAAGTCAAAATTAAGCTCGAGTTCCCAAATGAACTCCCCACAACCAAAGCAATAAACAAGAAGCTGGTAAAGAGAGGAGAATACAGTCAGTCCTTAAAGCATAGATAAGAGTAAGAAGTCTAACTAGACGAGAGAAACGCTCTAATCTATGCTAGGAGGACTAACCCAAATGCACCCCGATGCAGTGCAACAAAAATGAGAACATGAGCAAGATAAATGAATAAAGCAGTAAAACACAGAAACTCCTTCTCACAATAGTCCATAAGGACAAACCACCCTAAGTTCTCCCTGAAACATAGCCCGAAAAGACAGAAAGACTCCAACTCTCCCTAGAGAAGGCAAATTGAGAAGAACTAGAAAATTTGGCACAAAATCCAAAAGGGAAAGGTTCTAACTCAAGAAGGTGATTCCCAAACACACTCTATCCTCATGGTCTCTAGTCTATAACCTCATACCACGGGCAAAAGCACACTATGTCAATGCAAAAGACTCTAGTGGCCAAGAAAAGTTCAACCTAGGTAGAAGAGAATCCTAGAGAACCAAAGCCCAAACTAGGTAGTAAATAATCCTAGAGAACCATTTGGATGAGAGGTGTGAATGAGACAACATCACCTAGAGTTGGCTCCTACTGTCCAAAAAGACCCTTCTTACCACTAGAAGACATATACTATGCAAAGCCAAGTGACGGAAGCGAGCAATCGAAAATCATAAGGAGAACCAACCTTTGTAGCAGCTTGCTCGGTTGTTTAAGCCGTAGTCGTAGTCGTATCTGTGAATTGTCCGAGTCGTGAAAGTACATGAGTCGGATCGTTAGCGTCCTTGGTCAAGTCGTAACACGAGTTCGGTAGGGTCCGCACCATGGTTGTGGTTCCTACGACGTGGTCGTAATGACCAGGGAGCGGTCGTAAACAGCTGTATCACTCTCCACTCATTCATAACCTGCGGATTAAACATAGGGGAACAGCTGGTGTCCTAGTACTGGGGTAAATAATACACAGGCATGGATCCAGTACTGAGACAAATGACCACAATCGGTAGCATTACAAATGTATGAGAACACGCACCACCACAAGCTCAATCTAGCCCTCATCAAAAGCATCTAGAACAAAGAAGCCTAGAGCCACCCAATACTAGAAGAAGCTTGTGACCTAACCACAAATCTCATGATATCTAAGCATAAGCACGCACTAATGCTACCAAGATGTCATACAATTTATTTCATGCCATAACATCAATAAGATCAAAGTATACAAGCATCACAATAAATCACAACCATACATAGCGGATGACAGAAACAATACGAGCATATGCTAGCATGGATAAAAGCATGTATACTAGAAGAGATACAAAGGCATGAATAAACGCACCATCATGACACGAGAAACTATCCAAGATATACTCAAGCTCATCTTGTCCATACATATCGTACATCATGTAGACATACAACATGGCAAATCAACATCATGAAAAGTATGCTAACATGTATAAATAATGATGAATGAACATAAAGAGCAAGATGTGAACCATGATAGATACTACGAGCACAAGGTCATGATGATACTTGACTTCCAATGCACACATTCTACTTAGCTCATGAAGTCAAGTCAAAGCTTAAGCATCTAACAAATACAACAAGGTGCATGGATACTTAAGCAGCATACACATAAAGGCATGACATGAAAGCATTGAGAGAAGAACATGCCAGTATGGTACAAATGAGCACATGAACAAGCACAACATGCCAATATGGTCAAACATGAGTATAAGGGCATGAGGGTATAGAGTAGCTCACAAAGTAGGTGTGGACGCTAACGTGAGAGCATATGCCTCTTGGAGGCCATCAATTGGAGAGCCAATGAATGTTCTGGTCACATGATGAAGCAAAAGACCAAAACCCAATCAAATCCATGTTCTCCAACTCGCGTCTGGATACCTACGAATGACAAGAACAAAGTGCCCAAGTCTTGGATCCCGAAGGGTTAGTAAGCAAATGCTTGGGCTTCCAAGACTTGACACACGATCACTCAGCAGAAAAGGAGTGGTCGTTACGTGCTACGACTACGGTCGAGAAGAAATGAGCGTGGTCATAGCACGAGAGGCGTAGTCTTGAATGACTATAGCCGAGAGATGTGGTCGTTGGTCGTTACAACCACGGCTGGGAATCGCAGGTGTGGTCATAAGTCAGTTATGACCATGACAATCGAGCAGCAGCGCGCTCAGAACCAGCAGTCGTGATCGTAGGGACTTTCGACCACGGTAACAAGCGGAAGTGTCCGCCAGCAGACATGGTCGTATGCAGCTACGACTATGTCGAGAAGCCGAAGTTGTGGTCGTAAGGCATTACGACTATAACGACGACACAGCAGAGGAACTCAGTTTTACTACACTCTAGTAAGCTCACACTCCTCTACACAAGTGCAGTGAGTCAAAGTTTTAATTTCTCATTTGCATATTTTAACATTCAAGTAGAGAAATTAAATTTTCACCGTCTACAGAGAAAGACTCACAACCTACACATGAGAAATGAGATTTCAACCTAGCAAGAACAATCTAGCAATTTATAATCTAGGCACCTCACAATATCTCGAAGAGCAAGTATATTCATCTTGGACAAGGCCAAGGTCATAATAAGTTTTTACCTTGCTCATGATAAGTCGACGCTCATCCTTATCATTATCATCCGTGTGTTCTCCAAGGCTTTCTCCTTCCTGGCACTTGATTAACCAAAGGACAAGAATGTACCACAAAGCTCACACTTGTGGTTTCTTGCAAATAAAATCATCCTCTAGCCGAAATCAAGCCTCTTGTCTCAAAGGACATCAATAGCAAAACCACCCCAACAAGATGCAGAGAAAAAATCACAATACTCCCTACTAGTTGCCAAGCTCCAGATCGGTTAAGATCAAATACAGAGCCAACCTTGCTCTGATACCAATTGTAGGACCGGATGAGGCAACAGAGGGGGGGTGAATGGTGCCCATAATTTTTTTTTTCTCTAAATATTCACATATTCCTTATTCTCCAATAGCTACAAAGCCATGAAGATTCAAGATATGAGGTCTAGTAGAAGACAGAGGAATTCAAACTATCTAATGACCAAATCAGAGCACTGTGTGGTTAGATTACGACCACTTGGCGGAAGCTCAAACGTAGTCGAATACATCCACTCCGCAGGCAGGCAGCCGGTAATGTGAGCGACGTTTCTTGGGAAGACAAAGTGGTCTAGACCGACACCATGGTCGAAACCGACAACTTGGTTGATAGCCTGTACAGTGGTCGTAACTTTGACCACTCGACCGAAGAGCATCTTGGTAGGCAATCGATGATCAAACAGAATTCAATGAAGTCGATAGCCACCAAAACAAGACTGACAAGATCGAAAGATGAGTCCGGTCGGAACCGTCGTGATCGTAAGCCAATGGCATGGTCGTACGATCAACATGGTCAAGACCGACTTGCACCTATAACCGATCGCGGTCGCAGACACCTCATGAGACCGTGGGGCACACGACTCACGAGATCTCGACCATCAAGCACTCGGAAACCAAGGTGCAAGAAAGCAGATGATCTATGTCTTGGCTGGTCGAAAATCAGAGAAGAGCAGAAGGCCAAGACTTCGTGATCGCAAGCTGTGGTCAAATCTCCAAAGGAAAGCCAGTCGACCGATGAAACCCGAGAAGACCAGCAGCTTCACACTAAGTCTTTTCCGTGATCGATACCGACCGGGGACTGAGTCACTTGACAACAGAGAACCGAAAATAGAATCAGGTCGTGAGGTCTTAGCCGTGGTCGATCGCCAACTTGTGGTCGATAACCAAAGCCGAGAAGATATCTGCAATCGAATCCGATCGTCGCTCGACCACACACCAAAGACTCGATTCAACAAACTTGGTCGTAAAAGCCGAAAATCGGATGACGAATGTTGAATACTCTATTTTGTCGGTATACGATCAGCAGAGCAAAATTTGAGGAATCTTTTGCACGAGGTCGAAACCAACCGAGACTTGAACTCTAACTTGTATATGATCTCTAGAAGTGAATTTACCAAGAAAAGGAAAGTCTTTGTTTCGCCAAAGAAAATTGATGCGATCGAAAAATAGAACAGAGACTCATGGCGGCGGACCGAAGACACAGGATTTTTCCAAATCAACTTCGCTCTCGGAATGAACCGACCAACTAGCCTTGAGACAGATTCCGGTTCGAGCAAAACAAATATAAGCCAACTCTCAAAGGAAATACGAAGGAACTAAGAATGAAGAGATGGCAAATAAATCAATGAAAACATCTCAAGAATGACCTCTCAACCCGGATCACAAACACGGACCCATCTCATAGATAAACTCTAACAAGTGCAGAGAGATGAGTCCTCTCAAATCATAACACGGAGGTTTCTGCAACCACTCCCCCTGGGAGGACAAGCTCTAGCCCTAGAGCACACACACAGATACACTCCCAAGGGAGGGAGAGGCGGCTGCCTCCAAGGCCTAGCCGACCAACTCAAGTCCAACACTTGCCTCCCTCTCCCTTTATAGCCTCACACCGAGACTAACCCTAATGGATCCATCCATTAGTCCACACTGGGATAACCGTAAACCCCACCTAACACCGGGTTTTCTCACTCACTTTACCCGCTAACTCAAATGCTTTGCCTGCTATCCCAACAGACCGCACTTTGCCCGTTAGCGCCAACCGAATCCACTTCTTTCTCGTGTGCTTTACGGAGGGACAGCTTCCCAGAGCTTTGACATTTCTCCAAAATGCCCCTCCGCTGCCTTCCAGGAAGCTTCCTCCACCGCTTTGTTGTCCATGCTGTCAGCCCACCTGGCACGACACGTCCTCTTCGGCTTTTCCACGTCGTTCTGGACCTCAACAACTCCCTTGTCTAGTCCCGACCTCCTAAGCCTCACCAAGACTGTCTCCTGGTTCCTGCAATCGACCGATCGGACCTCCGACTCCTCCGAGTCTAGTCTCGGTCTATTCCGCCGCACACCCACCGCACCCAACCTCTCGACTGTCGGACCTCGGCTCCTCCACGAGCCTAGTCCCGGTCCTCCTCGTTGTTGCCGTCGTGCTCGGCCAGTAGCTACAGCCTGTTCCTCATCTCCCGGCTCGCAACCACCTCACCAGCCTCGATCATCTTCGGCGTCTCCGACCGTCTGGACCTCAACACCTCCTGTGCCTAGTCCCGGTCCTCCCACGCCTCACCATGAAATAGCTCCGAAGTCCTGCAGCCACACAGACAAGCAAACCATCACATAGCACCGCCCCAATCAAACCGACAAGCAGACCAACACTCTGCTTAGCTCAACAGAGCTCCAGATTTTTCCATAGAAATTATATTTTAACAAACCTTGTCAAAAAGATGAACCAATAAGTCCACAAGGTTCATAACATCACCAGGAACCCATACGATCAAGTCCCAACATAATCGGACATCACATGGGCTCATACGACCGGTTTTAATGAGCTCCATCGACCACGGTCGACATCCGCTAACGTCGTCGAATGAGCGGCCCAACGTGATCGAACGCCCGATCTCCCAACGGGTCGAAGACCCACGCGCGCAACGCGTGGTCGACGCCAGCGCCCAACGTGGTCGTAGACCCTAGCCACAACTACTGACCACGTTCAGACCCACGCTAACGTGGTCGTAAAGACTCGGGTGACCTCCGACCACGGCCAGAGTTATCGAGGAGGCCACAACGTGGTCGTATCCCATCCAAATGACCTCCGACCACGGTCATTTTCGCTGAGTAAGATACCGCGTGGTCGTACACCCTTAGTGCCATAACGTGGTCGAGCACTCCCGATCGCTCGACGTGGTCGCACCACCGATCAAACAACGTGGTCGACGCCCGATCGCTACAACGTGGTCGTACTCACAACGTGGTCGAACCACTGAGTACCCGAACTGCGCCAACGTGGTCGATGCCGAAAGTCACAATCGTGGTCGAGCTTGAGCGCCACAACGTGGTCGACTTACCGAGCACCGACTACCGACCACGTAGTCGTAAACCCCAGCCACGACTACCGACTACGACCAACGTAGTCGTAAACTCCCCGGCTGGCTTCCGATTACCTTCAACGTGGTTGTACGCCACCTGACCACGGTCAAGATGGTCTTAAACTCTTCCGACTACGCTCAAACATGGTCGTGCGGACCGCCACCGTGGTCGTAAAACTCCCGTCGACCTCCGACCACGCCCAAAATGATCGTACGGCACAGGGACAAGTCGTACACGACTTCATTTCGTCCAGAGTTAAGACTTTGCAATAAAAGCCCAAAACAAACTCAAATTTCCTTCAACCAAGAGTCAAATACTCATCACAAAGATAGGATCATCTCCACATGATCTCTCAGAACCAATAAGCCAAGGTTTACAACAAGACAAACTCTCACGAAGGAACTAACCTTACAAGTCAACAATAAGCACAGGTAACAAAAGTATCTCATTAGTCTGGAAAGAAACAATATCTCCTTCAAGGAACAGGTAGAGACGAATTGCATACCCTCAACTGCAAGAACCACAAACTCAAAAGAAATTCATTAACTGCAATACGCCAAGAATTGGCCGAAATCAACTTAAGGATAATAACAACTTTTCTAAGAAACTCACCCGCAACATCTGCAATTAAGTTACTTGAGGTAACGACATTGTTAATCCCCATACTACAAACAGTGAAATAATCTGGCAAAGCCAAAGTAGCACAAACAACATCTACATCTTAACATTGACTATTCTCACTCATAACAGTCATATGAGCAAATCATAATCATACAAGATTATCAATAAGCATACAAGATTACCTCATAATATAAGTCATCAATGCAACATGTCAATAGCATAAATGCAATGCTTGACCCATCCCATCCTACTGTGCACCAGTCTGTCAATTTAATAGCTTAATTACCATGGACCTAAAGCCCGCTCTGATACCAACTGTAACACCCCAGGATCCACAATACTCTGGGATGCTACTAAAACTGCTCTACAACTAGCCAATTTACAAGATAAATTAAACTGGCAACATTTAATTAACAGGATAATATAAGCGGAAGCATAATCAACTAGTAAATAACAGAATAATGAGAACAATTTAATATTCATAATCAACTTAACAATAATAACCAAAGGAACATTGATCAATATGATAACTAAACAAGAACTAGAATTCTTTCTACTCTATTTCAGCATTAAGATTATCATCCAAGTGCATCTGTGCGGTGCCACTCTACCCTTCCCAATGCATGCTCAAGGTCCACCAGGGGAGGGGAAGCAAGGGTGAGATAAAAATCTCGACAAGCAAACAGTTTAACAAGTTATTCAAACTACAAACAATTACACATCATCATTTATAATTCCATACAACTACAACCACAATTCATGTCCATAATTATTAATCACCATAAACTTCCATGAATCATACCTCTTCAATTTCAGATTTAATTGGCATATGAATGCAGTCATTTTATCCACAATTATATGCAAATGAAACATTTAATCTTCCATAACTACAATAGATTAATCATCAACCTTTATTCTTCCATAATAACAATGTTTATATCCTCAACCTCAAATTACCATCAATGACAATAAGACATATGTATGATCACCTCACTACTTTATTAATTCTCACATCCACAATTGCTATCAACAATTAACACTAGAGAAAAGAATCTCATGCCACAACCTCAACCCTTACCATACACAAGGGACGAATCCCATTCCACGACCACATCCACAATCCTCATACCACAAGTAGCTCACATGAGCCAATTCCACATTACAACTAGAAAGTTGTATATTCTACAAAATAACATCACCATAATATGTTGCATATGTGTGCAAATGAATCTTTCCACAATGCAATGCATTTGAATGCTTCATGCTATGCTCCACATCACTCTTGCCGGGGCAGGAATTGTAGTTCATCGTATTACGGCAATATACGATGCTTCATGGCGAAGAGGTGCATCGACACGGCAATATACGATCTCAGATCAGTACAACATGCGGCTAAGTGCGGCGACATCCACATATGCAAATGACATGATATGACATGAATGATATGATAATTCATTAATCACAATAATTCTTCGGAATGAGTATTATCATGCTCTCAACATATCCACATCCACCACATGTTAATTTCATGTCCATATTATAACATTAAGCAAGAATTCCACATGTCTACTAGCATAATATCAACATATCAACGTATAAATACTTGCTATCATCTCCACAATTAAAATATCTTGCAATCATGGCATATGTATCAAATTAATATAATAATGTAAATTGCAAGTAGAAGGAATAACAAGTTAAACGGTACCGCTACGTTCACTTGCCTCAATCCGACGAAGCGAAGATCAACAAAAATTCAAGAGCGCTCAGGGACAAGACCACCTGTCCATAAGACAACTCATAGCACACTACCACAGTATACAAGCATGACAAAATATAAAACATCGCTAGAAACCCGAACCCGCAAATCTCTACTCCGCCCAACAAACCAACATAATCCCAACTGCAGCAGCTGCTTCACAATTCGTAACTTTAAAAATATAAATCGAAAACAGCAAATGATACCTCTTTGGATTCATGACTTAAAAACCTACAATTTTCATGTAGAACACCTATTTTTATTCGGATCACAACTAGATGAAATTTAATGCGCAAAACAGAGGAAGAACTCTGTTCTGGCAGATTGGACAGCAGTATTCAATCGCCTGCCAACGAAAGCACAGAGGTCGAAAAATTATGAGATTTATACAGAAGCTAGATCTCTAAATTATCCACAACTTTCTCAACTAAGTCCATGTCCAAACTATTCGTTTACTATTTTTAATCTCCAGATTACCGTCGGACTGTACCAATCTGTCTGCTTGACGGACAACGGTATTTCTGACACCGTATCTCCCAGATCCCACAATATAAAAATTTGAAATAAATGAAGGATATGCATATGGAAGTCCTCTACAACTTTCCTTTTGGGAAGACCTGCAGGAAAATTCGCTTTCTATTTTTAATATCCGGATTACCGCCGGCTTTTAAAGTATGCCAAGGTGCTTTGGTCGTAGCAAATAGATAGAGAGACAACTTGGGAATGGAAGTCTCGCATGTGTGAGAAGTACTCACAACATGTGCGCGTTAATATGATCACGTTTAGTTGTAATAAATCCTTAGTGTAAGCACGAAAAGAATTTGGGGTCGAATTCTGTTTAAGGGGGTAGAATGTAATATCCTGGAAGAGTTTTATTAGTTAATCGATTTAATAAAGAGAGGGACCTTAAGGGAAAGAATAAAATATCAACCTTTTGAGGGGTTTTCTGAATTTTTAGGACAATCTGGGCCTGGGCCTTGGCCCAGGTGGGAATTTTTGGCCCAAATGGGGAGGGGAGGCGCCACCCCTCCCTACCCTAGCCGCCCCACTCCCCACTTGCCCCATTGCGCCCCTCCTGCCCCATTGCGCCCCTCCAACAGCACCACTCCCTCCCTCTCCTCCATTGCCGGTGATCAAGGCCTCCATTCATTGCCGAACGAACGGGAGAAGAAGATCACCCGTTGCAAGGCAATTGGATCCGGAGGAAGAGAAGAACAAGAGGAGAAAGAGAAGAGGAGGGATTTGTGGGGTGTTCGTCGTGTTCTTCATCGATTCATCAAGGGTAATCCCTGTTTTCACCAATTAGATTAATAATTTAGTTGTGCTAGCAATGTCGTAATCTGGGTCGCTAGGATGATCATGTTAGACATTTGTTTTGGGATAGATCCGTAGGGATTCAGGTTTGGACCTCTCCTAGAGATTTGTAGAGGACATCGTTATCTTTCCATGAAGTACTAGAACGCGTCATTCAAGCGGATCGGGGAATTCGGACAGATTTCGTAGATTTTTCTATTGGGGCTGTTCGGGATCGGGGAATTCGGACGATTTCGTAGATTTGTTTGGACGACCAGAAAAGGGGCGAATCAGGATATCCGCATATCGGAAAGTTGTAGATAATTTTCTTAGCTTTCCGAAAGGTCAAGAAGTCCTTATTCGACTTTCGGGTGAAAGTTATGGCCATTTTAGTGAGCTGTATAGAGAGCCGTCGTGATTGCCGATGCTTTAGAAAATGGGTTGGTGTGGGTAGAAGATGGCCGAACTGGGAGGCTCACCAAATAGGTTTTGTTAGATAATTTAATTATATTTCCAGAGAATCGAGAAAGCCCTCTCGAGCTGTGTATCAAAAGTTATGAATTTTGAATGTGACTATTCGCAAGAAGGCGAGAGGTAATGGATTGCGAAGGCTACGATAGCGAAAACAAAACTTTTCTACCGCGCACACAAGGACATCATGCTTAAGGAGGATCATGGATCGTTACCACTAGACGCAGCGCAATGAAGAAGAGTTGGAGAAGCCGATCCAACCACGCGTCGAGGTAGTAGTGGAAGTAGTCGATCGTCCCGAACCGATCGTCTCCTCCACGCGATCAACCGCACCACGGCGGATCCAATCAGAGGTTGTTGATGCCGATCAACGCCGCAACAAGCGCGTCTCCACCGGTATCCACACGTCCGGGTGGAACGCCGATCGCGAGTGTACCGGCACTCGCGAGCGGCTAGGGTTTGGCTCGAGGTGGCGGCGTGGTTTAGCTCGGGATTATCGGATCGTTCCTCACCCCTCGCCTCCATATATAGACCTCCTCACTTGGGCCTCGTGGACCGAGGCCCAATAGGAGTCTATCCGGATCTCTATCCGAATTGAGCCCATATCCGAATCACATTCAATTAGTGTTCCAACCCGTTAAGTGTGCGACCAGAGGTTCACGATACTTGGTCGCGACCCGAAACACCTTTCCGGTCACCGTGTTAATAGTGGCCTCTAGTAAGACATATTAACCCCAAAGTATACGTAAAGATCATATCGGTGAACTGTAATGTTCTCATGTACTAATCCTTTGCCTCACGATATAGATTAAGCTCAAGGCGAGACCTGTGTCATCCTCTTAATAGCTCAATCACTCTCTCGATTCCGTGATGGATTATAAACTCGTGATTGACTCCTCAATCACCTTGGCATGGCCATGCACTTTCACAATCCATTACATCGAGGGGCCGAGATATCTCTCCCATAAGGAGGGCAAATTCTATCTTGATCATTCACATCCCACTACATGTTTCATGGTAAACCCAAAGACTACTTTTATGACTACCCGATTCGGAGTAGTGTTTAGTAGTCCCAAAATAAGCTACTACACATGCTTGGGAAACATGATGATCTCAAGTCTAAGGATTCCACATAAACACTACTTGAGACCAACCGATGACACATGGAATCTCTCAGTGTCTCATGGCGGGTCTATCCAATATATGTTCACTAACACATGTCCATATTATTGATTTGGTATCTCCATACCATGATCCATGAGACATGATCGTCAATCAATACATATCTTGATCTTTGAATCATATTTGTTCCTCATATGAAATATAATCGGGGATCATTTAGAAATAGCAACAATTTGGCATTAAGAGTCTCATGAATAAGTCACATACTCATTGATCAATAATGATAATGTCTATTTCAAGGAACAAAGCATCGTATCATAAACATAGTATGTGATATATTCAACATCTCCATGTTGCCTCTAGGGCATATCACCAATGAGCTCCCACTTGCACTAGAGTCAACCATGTAGGTATCTAATACCCATTGCCCTAGTGTGAGCCTCATGCTTTGGCGGGAAGCGGCTTTGTCAACGGATCCGCAATGTTCAAATCTGTGTGTACTTTGCATATCTTAACATCGCCTCTCTCCACAATCTCGCGGATGAGATAAAATCGCCGTAGAATGTGCTTGGACTTCTGGTGCGATCTAGGCTCCTTGGCTTGCGCAATGGCTCCACTGTTGTCACAGTAGAGGTCCATTGGGCTGGAGGCACTAGCCATCACACCAAGCTCAGAAACAAATTTCTTGATCCAAACAGCCTCTTTAGCAGCTTCAGAAGCCGCTATGTACTCGGCTTCTGTTGTAGAATCAGCAACCGTCTCTTGCTTGGAACTCTTCCAGCTCACCGCACCGCCATTCAGGCAGAACACAAATCCAGATTGCGATCTAAAATCATCTTTGTCGGTTTGAAGCTAGCATCGGTGTAACCATTTACAACGAGCTCTTCCTCACCCCATAGACGAGGAACACATCTTTAGTTCTTCTCAAGTACTTCAAGATGTTCTTCTGGTAATCCGATGACTTTCACCGGATCTCGACCGTATCTACTTGTAGCACTTAAAGCATACGAGACATCGGGCGTGTACAAAGCATGGCATACATAATGGATCCAATAGTGAAGCATATGGAATCGCATTCATTTTATCCCGCTCATCAGGTGTACTAGGACACTGATTCTTGCTAAGATTTATACCATGTGACATAGGTAGGAAGCCTTTCTTGGAATCCGCATGTTGAACCTTTTCAACACCTTGTTAATGTACGTATCTTGGCTTAATCCAATCAGCCTTTTGATCTATCTCTATAGATCTTGATGCCCAGAATATATGCCTCTCCTAAGTCTTTCATAGAGAAACTATTTTTCAATGAAGACCTAATGATTCGAGCATAGGAATGTCATTTCCGATCAATAATATGTCATCCACATATAAGACCGTAAACACGAGTGCGCTCCCACTAGCCTTTTGTAAACACAAGGCTCTTCTTCATTCTTGATGAAACCAAACCCTTTGATTACTTCATCAAACGAATGTTCCAACTCCGAGATGCTGCTTTAATCCATAAATGGATCTTTGCGACTTGCATATCTTTCCAAATGATTGCGGATCGACAAAACCTGGGGGCGTGTCATGTACACATCCTCACTCGATTTCCATTAAGGAAAGCTGTTTTGATATCCATTTGCCATATTTCATAGTCGAAATAAGCGACAATCGCTAGTATGATCCGAATAGACTTTAGCATTGCGACGGCGAAAAAGTTTCATCATAATCAACACCTTGAATTTGTTTGAAACCTTTAGCCACCAATCGCGCTTTATAGATGTGAACATTTCCATCTATGTCTATCTTTTCTTGAAAACCCATTTGCACTCAATGGTTTTAACACCATCGGTGGATCAACCAAGTTCCAAACTTGATTACGTGCATGGATTCAATTTGGATCTCATGGCTTCAAGCCATTTCTCGAGTCCGGTCCCACCATCGCTTCTTCATAGGTCTTAGGCTCATCGTTGTCTAACAACAATATGTCCCGTTGTTGAGTAGTCAAGAACATGTACCTCTCGGTACACGACGTGACCTCTCGACCTACGTGGTGCGGTGTGTCCACAACAGTTCTTCAACAGCTTGTTCATCCTGTTGTGGTTCGTAGAGGAGCTGCAACGTTTTCGGTGTTTCTCGAATTTCTTCAAGTTGCACCATGCTCCCACTATCCCTTCTTGAGAGAAACTCTTTCTCTAAGAAGACACCATGCCAAGCGACAAACACTTTGCCTTCTTCTTGATTATAGAAGTAATATCCTTTTGTTTCCTTAGGATACCCGATAAAGAAGCATTTATCGATTTAGGACCGAGCTTATCAGTTGTAAACGTTTACATAAGTCTCACATCCCCAAATCTTAAGAAAAGACAAGCTAGGACGTTGTCCTGTCCACATCTCATATGGTGTCTTTTCTCACGATTTTGATGGAACCCTTTAGTGTGAAAGCGGTACATTTCAAAAGCGTACCCCAAAAGACAACGGAAGATCATGTGGCTCATCATGGGCGCACCATATCTAATAAGGTGCGATTTCTCGTTCGATACCCCATTCCATTGAGGTGTTCCATGAGTCAATTGTGGAACAATTCCACAATCCTTCGATGATTGCCAAACTCATGGCTCAAATACTCGCCTCCACGATCGGATCGTAGAAACTTGATTGTCTTGCCTAAATGATTTTGCACTTCATTTTGGAATTCTTTGAACTTTTCAAAGGTTTCGACTTATGCTTCATCGGTAGATATATCCATATCTACTAAAGTCATCGATAAAGTTATGAAGTCTTGAAAACCACCTCATTCGTTGAGCTCATTGGTCCACATACATCGAATGTACGAGTGCCAATAAATCACTTGCCCGTTCACCTTGACCGGTGAAAGGTGCTTTTGTCATCTTGCCAAGTAAACAAGATTCGCATGTCTCAAATGATTCAAAATCAAATGAGTGCGAATACCATCTCTATGGAGCTTCTCCATGCTTTCTCATTTATGTGACCTAGCGGCGGTGCCAAATAAGCGTGGATTCAAATCATTCGATCGTTGCCTCTTTGCATTAATGTTATAGACCGATGACTCTTCAAGAGTAAGAACATATAACCCATTCACCAATGGAGTATGACAATAGAACATATCTTTGAAATAAAGAGAACAACCATTGTTCACGGATCTAAAGTCATAACCTTCGCTTGCAAACATGAAGCGAAATAATGTTCTTGGAAAGAGATGGAACACAATAACAATTATTCAATTCCAAAACTAATCCTCGAAGGTAAAGACAATGGCATGGTGCCAACACCACCGCACAACTTTTGCTCCATTGCCAATGCGAAGATCCACTTCGCTCCTCCTCAAACTTCTACTTCTTCTTAGCCCCGCAACGATTTGCAAATGTGAGCAACCGATCCGGTATCAAATACCCAAGAATCGTAGATGAAGTAGCAAGATTGATTTCTATAACATTTATACCGGAGCGAAGTCGTATTTCCTTCTTTTCTCAAGATCCTCCAAGTACTTTGGGCGGTTCCTTTTCCAATGTCCCGATTGCTTACGATGGTAGCAATCGCATCGAGCAGGGCCCTTCTTGACTTGCTTGGCCTTAGAACCGCTCGCGATCTCATCGGGAGCTAACTTTCTTTGACCGCGCCTTTCTTTACATAGGGCTTGCCCTTGCCTTTCGCATCATCATCACATGATGGCTGCTTTTCTTAATGCTTTCCTCGGTGATTTTAGCATCCCATGCAACTCGACCAAGGTCTTGTCCATGTTGTTCATGTGATAGTTCGAATGAATGGCTCAAAGCTCGAGGGAGCGATCAAGAATCACATCAAGAGCCAACTCTTGGCTAAGGGGAAAACCAAGCTTTTCCGGACTCTCAATGTAGCCAATCATCTTAATCACATGAGGGTCGACGGATTCCCTTCGCAAGCCTCGCACGCAAACAAGGACTTTGAAGTGTTGAACCTCTCACCCTTGCTTGGTTCTCAAACATACCACGCAACCCCATAATGATATTGTAGGCATCGTGTTCTCATATTGCTTCAAGCTCGAGGACATTGTGGCAAGCATGAGACACTCACATTAAGGTAATCATTCGTTTGCTTCTCATAAGCTTTTCGTGCACCACGTAGCATTATCGAGCAAGTCATCGGGATAAGGAGACTCAAGGACATACTCCTTGCGCTCTTGCTTGAGAACAATTCTCAAGTTGCGATACCAATCCAAAAGTTCGTTCCATTGAGTTTTTCTTTCTCAAGAATAGATCGCAAATTAAAAGAACCTGGATGCGCATTAGTTGACATGATCTACAACAAAGAATATGCAAAGTTTAGCACTATGTTCATGTTTGATCTTCCATTAAACAATTTAACAAAAGATACTCCCATTATATGTTTTGTAATCGTCTTCCCTCTAACGACATATAGTGGTCAAGATCCATGTTCATCTAAGTTCTAGTGAGCTTTGGCATCACCGCTAGAAACCTAGTGACGAGGTAAGCAACACTTGCTAATCACATCTTACGTGACTCTTGTTTGTTGGGTGGCATCCAATGCCCGGCTCCCAACACCATGCCCCAAGGCCCAAATCCAATTTGATAGCCTTGTCAAGTAAACCAATACTATGCATGTGGATGTCCGACATCCACCCTATTAGATCAAGATAGTTGATGGTACTGCTTTGGCAGACCTACCAAACAATGATCATGATTCTTATAGGCGCAGCAATTGGAAGGGCATCAAAACAAATTCTTAATTTTTCTTGAGAGAAGCTATTCTATCATAAAAAACACACCCTCTATATGTATGGCATGAAAGAATAGTATGACAAGAAATAAACATCACATGCATATAATCACATTATCTTGTGAATGGTATGGCATTTTGTATCGTAGTGGTCGCCATCGCCATGGTTCCACGGTGATATTCTTCGCCACACTTCTTGTCCTCTTTGTCATCATGCTTGAAGCCTCCATAGCAAAGAACTAAACTATTACAACTAATAGGTAGCAAATGAATTACATGAGGAGCTCAAGCATCACAAGTCGACACGCAGTCGTTATACAATTAAAGAACGACCTCAACCCTACTGTGATTAATACGACACACGAGCCGCCAAAACACACATGCATCACATATGCATCTATGCCATACCATTCACATCATTCCTCGCAAAACAAGTTAAGCGTAGAACGATTCTACCGCCGACATGAATGTGTTTCTATAACAATCTATGCGTTATGCAACGGCGGTCCCGCTATGAAAACCTCACGAATTACATAGATCGCATCTATGAAATCGCTATGAAAATCTCATCGGGCCGATCAAATCAACCCAAATCGAGCCATTCAAAATGTCTCAATTTTCATTAGATCAATCACATTGATCATCGCGATCGGTATGCTTGAGGAGACCGCAACACAAGACCTCGATCCGTTGGCTCAATCTCATCGATCTGTCTGTGATTAGCCCGATGGTGTTACCAAATAGGTAGGGGCAAGTCGCGCATACATCAAAGAAGGAGCACGAACTAATCTTTTGGCCACATGATGCTATCAACTCATACATATTCCAACCCCTTATGACCGATTGATCTAGTCCGTAATAGATCCAATCTATTACAACCGCATATCAACATATGCGCCGATCCGGATCGCAAACTAAGCAAGATGGCTCGATACCACTAATGGATTGCGCGAAGGCTACGATAGCGAAAACAAAACTTTTCTACCGCGAACACAAGGACATCATGCTTAAGGAGGATCATGGATCGTTACCACTAGACGCAGCAGCAATGAAGAAGAGTTGGAGAAGCCGATCCAACCACGGCGTCGAGGTAGTAGTGGAAGTAGTCGATCGTCCCGAACCGATCGTCTCCTCCACGCGATCAACCACACCACGAGCGGATCCAATCAGTAGGTTGTTGATGCCGATCAACGCCGCAACAAGCGCCGTCTCCACCGGTATCCACACGTCCGGTTTGAACGCCGATCGCGAGTGTACCAACACTCGCGACGGCTAGGGTTTGGCTCGGAGGTGGCGGCGGTTTAGCTCGGGATTATCGGATGCGTTCCTCGGCCCTCGCCTCCATATATACCTCCTCACTTGGGCCTCGTGGACCGAGGCCCAATAGGAGTCTATCCGGATCTCTATCCGAATTGAGCCCATATCCGAATCACATTCGAATTAGTGTTCCAACCCGTTAAGTGTGCGACCACAGCAGGTTCACGTATACTTGGTCGCGACCCGAAACACCTTTCCGGTCACCGTGTTAATAGCGGCCTCTAGTAAGACATATTAACCCCAAAGTATACGTAAAGATCATATCGGTGAACTCGTAATGTTCTCATGTACTAATCCTTTGCCTCACGATATAGATTAAGCTCAAGGCGAGACCGTGTCATCCTCTTAATAGCTCAATCACTCTCTCGATTCCGTGATGGATTATAAACTCGTGATTAACTGCTCAATCACCTTGGCATGGTCATGCACTTTCACAATCCATTACATCGAGGGGCCCAGAGATATCTCTCCCATAAGGAGGGGCAAATTCTATCTTGATCATTCACATCCCACTACATGTTTCATGGCAAACCCAAAGACTACTTTTATGACTACCCGATTCACGGAGTAGTGTTTAGTAGTCCCAAAATAAGCTACTACACATGCTGGGAAACATGATGATCTCAAGTCTAAGGATTCCACATAAACACTACTTGAGACCAACTGATGACACATGGAATCTCTGCAGTGTCTCATGGCGGGTCTATCCAACATATGTTCACTAACACATGTCCATATTATTGATTTGGTATCTCCATACCATGATCCATGAGACATGATCATCAATCAATACATATGCTGATCTTTGAATCATATTTGTTCCTCATATGAAATATAGAAATAGCAACATTTTGGCATTAAGAGTCTCATGAATAAGTCACATACTCATTGATCAATAATGATAATGTCTATTTCAAGGAACAAAGCACTGTATCATAAACATAGTATGTGATATATTCAACATCTCCATGTTGCCTCTAGGGCATATCACCAACAAGAGGTTGGCCGAAAGAAATTGGGGATTAAGTCTAGATAAACGTGTTGGTTTAGTTGATGTCATGACGGGCTAAAGGTCCCCGTCATGTTGATGTCATGACGGGCTAAAGGTCCCCACACTTGTGGAGTATGGGCAATTGGTCCCTGTACTAGATGGTACAGGCATGGGTGTGCATTGACGGATGCACACTCCGCATTACCGGTAAAATGCGAAAGAGAAGAAATAAAGAGATTTTTGATCATATTGCATAGCATGGTTAGTTATAAGATTGATGGATAAATTTGTGAGATGATGTTCATGGTTGCTCTTGTTATTACTTATTATATTTGCTGAGTCTTTGGTGATAGGAACGGGGTCCCGATCTTCCAACAGGTTCTAGATAAGTTCGATTTGGTGGAGCCACGACACAAATAGATCCGGCTTCCGAACAACACGTCCCGAACCCCGCAATCACAGCACCACGTCTCCTCAGGTTACCAACCGTGCGCAGCCCGGTTGACCTCGCCAAGAAGGCTAATCCTTGCCTGCGAATCGAAGAACACAAGCAAGAACAAGGAAGATCACAACTGAATTGCAGATGTATTGATTTAGCACTCGAAAGTTGGGATCTCGCAAACCGATGAACGGTGAAACTGTTCAAATATAGAATTAATCTAAGCAAAATCCAACCCTAATGGTGGGGGTGGCGGCTGTATATAAAGGAGTAAGAGGTGTGCAAAACCACTGGACGCGTCCTTAATGGACTCCAACACGATACAAAGCCGAACGGCCCAAAAGACGGTGGCGCAGCACCCTGATAGATTCTGAATGCTCAATTATTTCGACGATTTCCGTTGACTCAGAAGGAATTTTGATATGGGACCAGAGCCATTGGAAAGGTCGTCTTCTCAGCTTTCCATACATATGTGGAACGTCCAAAACGGAGTCCGGATGCGATCTGGGCGTCCGTTTTAGTGCGGCCTGGTCCTGGACTCCGAATTGGATTCGAAGTTGGCTTGAATTAGACATCCAACATGATTCGACCGCCCTTGCTGGCCTTGTGCGCCTCGTATCCCTTCTCCAAGTACTTCCTGATCCTCTCCATGGTTCCTAATCATAATTAAATCATTAGGTAGCAATCTATTCTCAAATGAACAAAAAGAAGTACTTAGGAACGAGCTCACCTGTAAATTCAATTGTCGGGCGCGAGCTCTAGTGATTGGTCCTTGAATATCAAGTGGAGGAGTGTTGTGTATATCCAAAGAAGTAATGTCCTCAACATCCTCCCCCTCTTGAAGCGGAGTTGTCCTCAACTCAGCCTCTTCTTCTTCTCCCAAGTATGGCTTCAAATCTGAAATGTTAAATGTGGGACTAACCCCAAACTCGGAAGGCAACTCAAGTTTATATGCATTATCATTTATCTTCTCAACTATCTTAAAAGGACCAGCAGCTCTAGGCATCAATTTTGACTTTCTTAACTCAGGAAATCTATCCTTTCGCAAGTGCAACCAAACAAAATCACCGGTTCAAGTTTAACTTCCTTTCTACCTTTACTACCAGTAATTCTATATTTTTCATTCATCTTTTCAATGTTTGCCTTAGCAGTCTCATGCATTTTAATAATAAAATCAGCACGCTCCTTAGCATCATTATGAACTCTCTCACTAGTAGGCAAAGGTAAAATATCAATAGGGGCACGGGGATTGAATCCATACACTACCTGAAAAGGACTTACCTTGGTGGTTGAGTGTTCCGCTCGATTATATGCGAACTCAACATGCGGCAAACACTCTTCCCACAGCTTCAAATTGTTCTTCAAAACAGCTCTCAACATGGTAGACAATGTGCGGTTCGCCACCTCGGTTTGGCCATCAGTTTGTGGGTGACATGTGGTAGAGAACAACAGCTTTGTACCCAACTTGTTCCATACAGTACGCCAAAAGTGACTCAAGAACTTGGCATCACGATATGAAACAATAGTAGAAGGCATACCATGCAAACGAACTATCTCTTTGAAAAAGAGGTCAGCAATATGAATGGCATCATCGGTTTTATGACATGGTATAAAGTGAGCCATCTTAGAAAAGCGATCCACAACAACAAAAATGCTATCCCTCCCCCTCTTAGTCCTAGGCAATCCGAAAACAAAGTCCATAGAAATATCTGCCCACGGAATAGAAGGAACAAGAAGTGGCATATATAAACCATGTTGATTCAAGCGAGACTTAGCTTTTTGACATGTAGTGCAGCGAGCCACAAACCGCTCAACATCTCGCCTCATCTTTGGCCAAAAGAAGTGTGTGGCCAGAACGTCCTCCGTCTTCTTAGCACCAAATGTCCCATCAAACCGCCTCCATGCGCCTCCTGCAACAACAAAAGACGAACGGATCCAATGGAATGCATAGGCGGTTAGCTCTAAACAAAAAACCATCATTGATCATGAATTTATTCCATGCTTGTCCCTCTTTACAATGCAACAACACATCCTTAAAATCAGCATCAAAAGCATATTGTTCTTTAATAGTTTCAAGACCAAAAATGCGACAATCAAGTTGAGACAACAAGGTATAACGTCGAGACAAAGCATCAGCAATCACATTATCCTTCCCTTTCTTGTGTTTAATGACATAAGGAAAAGATTCAATAAATTCAACCCACTTAGCATGTCTACGATTCAAATTGGTTTGACTACGAATATGCTTAAGTGATTCATGATCGGAATGAATGATAAATTCTTTAGGCCATAAATAGTGTTGCCACGTCTCTAAAGAACAAACAAGAGCATACAATTCTTATCATACGTGGAATAATTAAGAACATGACCATTCAATTTTTCGCTAAAGTAGGCAACAGGTTTGCCTTCTTGCATCAAAACACCACCAATACCAATTCCGCTAGCATCACATTCCAGTTCAAAAGTCTTACCAAAATCTAGAAGTTGGAGCAATGGTGCGTGTGTAAGCTTGTCCTTCAAAAGATTAAATGACTCCTCTTGTGATGACCCCCAATGGAACACAACTCCCTTCTTTGTCAACTCAATCAACGGTGTCGCAATGGTGCTGAATTCTTTGACAAAACGGCGATAAAATCATGCAAGGCCAAGAAAACTCCGCACTTGGGAGACTGTCGTGGGCGTGGGCCAACTCCATATCGCCTCCACCTTGGCTCTATCAACCTCAATTCCCTGTGGAGTCACAACATAGCCAAGAAAAGAGACTCAATCCGTGCAAAATGTGCACTTCTCAAGGTTACCAAACAAACGTGCATCTCTCAAAGCATTAAAAACAGCACGTAAGTGAGTCGAATGTTCATCCATGGATTTGCTATAAATCAAGATATCATCAAAGTAAACGACCACAAATTTGCCAATGAAAGGACGTAAAACCTCGTTCATTAATCTCATGAAAGTGCTAGGTGCATTAGTTAAACTAAAAGGCATGACTAACCACTCATACAAGCCGAACTTAGTTTTAAAAGCGCTTTCCATTCATCGCCAAGTTTCATTCTTATTTGGTGGTATCTACTACGCAAGTCAATCTTTGTGAAAATTATAGCACCACACAACTCATCAAGCATGTCGTCTAGCCTAGGAATAGGATGACGATACCGTATAGTAATGTTGTTAATGGCTCTACAATCTACACACATACGCCAAGAACCATCTTTTTGGGAACCAAAAGAACAGAACACACAAGGACTAAGGGTCTCACGTGCGTACCCACGGTCCAAAAGGTCTTGGACTTGGCTGAATCTCCTTAGTCTCTTGAGATTGGTCCCAGTCGCCGCACGGTTTGGCAAGCTCGCTCCGTGGATCAAATCAATCGGTGCTCAATCCTCGAATGGGTGGAAGTCCCGGAGGTATCTCATCGGGAAAACATCTCTAAACTCCTGCAAAGGTTAGTGACAGGAGCGGGTAAAGTGCAAGGCATATTATCAAGAGAAAATAAAGCATCTTTGCACACAAAAGCATAGCATGTATCATTAACATCATCAATTGCAGCAAGGTCTGATTTTGTGGCAAGCATAACAGAATTTTTCAAATGGAGTACTTGCTGTTTTTAGTTTTATCATGTTCCTTTGGATCATTAGCGCAGCACTCTCGCCCTATCGGCCTCTATAATCTCAATGGGGTCAATGGCGAAAGTAACTTTCTTTCCTTATGCATAAAAGTGTATGTGTTACTACTACCATGGTGTAAAGCATCATTATCAAATTCCCAAGGTTGACCCAATAAAAGAGAGCATGCTTGCATGGGAACCACATCACAATCAACATGATCAACATAAGCACCAATGGAAAAATGGACTCGGCATGTTTATGCGTTACCTTAGCTTTTCGAGTCATTGAACCATTGAATATGGTATGGATGTGGATGCGGTCGCGGGGTCAAGCCAAGCTTCTTGACCAAATCAGAACTCACCAAGTTGTTGCAACTTCCTCCATCAATGATGACACGTGCACGCCGGTTCTTGATTGCAAAGAAGGTCTGAAACAAATTATGGCGTTGAAGTTTATCGGGTTGTTGTACCTGCGTGCTGAGGACTCGCTGCACAATGATGCTCCATAGCGTCGTTGTGGGCGCCCACCAAGGACAGGTCGTCATCACCACCGCCATTGTCGTCGAGGCGGCGGCAACATCATCATCCTCCTCAACATCCGGTGTCGATGTAGCCTCCATCTTACGTGGCGATGTATGCCCGTTGGCTAGAGCAATTCTTACGCACATGACCAAGCCCATGGCAGCGGTGGCACTTGAATGCCGGGAGGCGGCCCGCTGAGCCCGCGTAAGAACTCTTGGCCGGGCCTGCAATGAATTTTTGTAGAATCGCAAGGCGTGTCGTGGAAGGTGGCTTCTGTGGCGCTGCCATCTTGTTCACAGGTGGTGGAGGAGAACGAAAATGCGAAGAAGACTTGGGCAGTCCCGTCGATGTAGTCGTTCGCGGCGTGTAGAAGGGTCGTCCGGTGCGTGCCTTAGTTGATTCTGTGCGTCCCTGCAATTCTTTTTCTGCAAGCATAGCAAGGTGAAACAAGCGGTTGATGATAGTAAATTCTTTATAATCAACAATGTCACGAATTTCACGCCGTAATCCCGTAGAAACGACAAATCTTATCCTCCGTGTCCTCAACAACCCCACAACGCACCATACCCTTTTGAAGCTTAGCATAATAGTCTTGAATGTAACTATCACCTTGTTCTAAGCGCTGCAATTTTTTTCTCAATTCAAGTTTATATGAGGGAGGAACAAAACGATTACGCATAGCTTCTTTTAACCGCTCCCATGTATCGGGTTGTAGCGCATGGTACTTAGTTCATTCCACCAGATAATAGCAAAGTCCTTAAACTCACTAGTAGCTTGTCTAACTCTATGTTGCTCAGGAACTAAGTGAGAGTTAAACTTCTGCTGTACCGTCATATCCCAATCAAGATATATTTCAACATCATAAAGACCAGAAAAAGATGGAATGGTAAACTTGACTTTAGCAAAAGGGTCATCGTTACAATGACGGTTTTGGTTATTACCTCCCATACCATGTCGGTTTTGCTGAAGACGATGACGTAGTCGTGCATCTTGTGTCGCCCGCCGATCAATGTTGCCATCTGCATCATACTCTGTGGCTTCATCATGATGATGGCCGTCATTGACGGTGGCGGCGTGCCTCAATGTGTCCATCCGACCGGTGAGGTCGACCATCCGCCGCTCCACCCGCTCAATGCCTTCCGTGGTGTTCAACCGGGCAATGGCGGCGACGATGGTGTCCAATCTCGTGCGAGATCGGTGAGTGAATCGTTTTGTCTGCTCGGCGCGCTTGTAGCTTGTCGCGACTAACACACTCGTTGAAATCGACCGGTGTCCGTCCCCTTCGTCTCCCGCCATGGTTAGTGGAAACACGGGAAAACAAAAGGATTATCCTATCAACTACAAAGGAAGGCGGTGGGAATCCATAGGAAGTAGCTTACCAAGCTCTTACAAGTGTTATTACCAAAGCAAGGCAAATGATACCTGGAGAGTGTGATCCGTCAATTGCAACGGTCAAAACTGTGCTATCCGGAAGTAGTTATATGGAGCTTGGAAGACCAAATATATTAGTGGAACACAAAGCAATAACAGTCAAAATTGTGAGTATTTATGAGAATTTATGATGCATAGATATGGTGAATGCAAGTTTTTTATTATTGAGACATTCACACATATGCATCATGCTGATATATTGAAGTCTTGGTCACAAGATGACCAAGCGCCGAGGTCCCCGTCATGTTGATGTCATGACGGGCTAAAGGTCCCCATACTTGTGGAGCATGGGCAATTGGTCCCTGTACTAGATGGTACAGGCATGGGTGTGCATTGATGGATGCACACTCCGCATTACTGATAAAATACGAAAGAGAAGAGATAAAGAGATTTTTGATCATATTGCATAGCATGGTTAGTTATAAGATTGATGGATAAATTTGTGAGATGATGTTCATGGTTGCTCTTATTATTACTAATTATATTTGCTGAGTCTTTGGTGATAGGAACGGGGTCCCGATCTTCCAACAGGTTTTGGATAAGTTCGATTTGGTGGAGTCGCGACACAAATCGATCCGGCTTCCCAACAACACGTCCGAACCCATGATCGCAGCACCACGCCTCCTCGGGTTATCAACCGTGTGCAGCCCGTTGACCTCGCCAAGAAGGCTAATCCTCGCCTGCGAATCGAAGAACACAAGCAAAAACAAGGAAGATCACAACTGAATTGCGGATGTATTGATTTAGCACTTTCGAAAGTTGGGGTCTCAGTAAACCGATGAACGGTGAAACTGTTCAAAGACAGAATTAATCTAAGCAAAACCCAACCCTAATGGTGGGGGTGGCGGCTGTATATTAAGGAGTAAGGGGTGTGCAAAACCCACGGCCGCGTCATAATGGACTCCAACACGATACAAAGCGAGCGGCCCAAAAGACGGTGGCGCAACACCACAGACAGATTCGAATGCTCAATTGTTTCGATGATTTCCATTGACTCAAAGGAATTTTGATATGGGACCAGAGCCATTGGAAAGGTCGTCTTCTCAGCTTTTGGTACATATGTGGAACGTCCAAAACGGAGTCCAGATGCGATCTGGGCGTCCGTTTTAGTGCGGCCTGGTCTTGGACTCTGAATTGAATTCGAAGTCGGCTTGAATTAGACATCCAACATGATTCGACCGCCCTTGCTGGCCTTGTGCGCCTCATATCCCTTCTCCAAGTACTTCCTGATCCTCTCCATGGTTCCTAATCATAATTAAATCATTATGTAGCAATCGATTCTCAAATGAACAAAAAGAAGTACTTAGGAACGAGCTCACCAGAATTCAATTGTCGGTATGAGCTCTAGTGATTGGTCCTTGAATATCAAGTGGAAGAGTGTTGTGTATATCCGAAGAAGTGATGTCCTCATCATCTGGACTCCTTGTTGTTGTTGTTGTTTGTTGTTTGTTTTAGGTATCTTCATGAGATCGGTATGCATGGGGATAAAGAAGGGATAGTTTTGTTGCACTTGCATGTTTTATCCAACATGGAAGAAACAGAGAACTTTAATCACTATTTGTTGATTAGCCCAAGTGGTATTTGATTAATGATTATCAGGTTTAAAAATGTAATAATGGATTAGGAACCCTTTTATATTTCTTCCGCACTTTAATTAGATTTTATAAGTATTTTGCTTACTATTGATTACATTGAGTACGGTTAATCATTTCTTTGGATTATACTTGTGAGAACTTCAGTTTTAGACAATAAACAAAGGAGACTCTGCCGAAATTTTGTAGAATGCAATTGGTTTAGCTTTGTTATGTTGTTAGTATAGTAGCATTCTAGGCCATCTTTTGGCTGGGGTGTTACAAAAATAATTAATTTGAAATAGTATTTTTATAGAAATCCAAAGTATCTTTTACTTAATAATATTTTTAAGTTTTTAGTTAAATTACTTTTAAGAAAAGCCTTTTCAAAAACTAAAAATAGTCAAATAAAATCTCCCTAATTCAAGCAAGCAAAGAACACTTGATTTTAAATTAAATGAAGTTTAGTTTTTTTTACTGAAAATTTTGAAATAAATAGTTGGGTTGTTACAACTTTGGAGTATAAATAAGATGAGTGGAGGCGAGCCTCTGCGTGCACACTAAGAAGTATAAAAAATCATGTGACGGCCTCGAGCCTCCGCGTACTCTACGGATTATAAAGTGTCGAGAACTTTGTCATCCCGAGCCACTGCACGGAGTATAGAAAATCGCGTGACGGCCTCGAGCCTCCTCGTACTCTGCGGAGTATAAAGCGTCGAGAACTTTGTTGTCCCGAGCCACTCTACGGAGTATAAAAAAATCGTGTGACGGCCTCGAGCCTCCGTGCACTCTACGGAGTATAGAGCGTCGGAGAACTTCAACAACAAAGAGATGGATGGACGAACCCCGTCAATGCGGGCAGGGCCGGGCTGGATGTCCAGTATTGGGCAACCGAGGCCATGCCGTACATTATGTACACCTCTGTGAGGTCCTGCATGTTGAAGCGGAGGGCTATTCCCACTAGCCTCCGTGCCCTCTATTCGTCCCCGCGGTCAAGGGGCACCGAGGGCGATGTGTTGAAGGCCATGGGCTGACCTGTCCACCGAAGTGTGCTACCGCTCACCACGCGATGGTAGAATCAGCACCACATCCAATTCGACTCCCACTTCGTGTGAGTCGAATTCATAGGGAAAATTTTTGTGCATGGCGACCGCAGCCGAAGTTGGAGTACTCCCCTCCGTCCAGCTTCTTGGCTGGCATCACACGTTGTGGAGGAACGCGAATAGAGAGGCGTTGCCCATGTACCCTCTGTCCGTGATGCCCACCAGTATCTGACCAGGCGCTAAGCGCGTTCGAGTCACCGCACCAACTCCAGCCCGTATGTTCGAAGAATGTCGTCCACGACAATCGCCGATGTGATTCGAGCTCGGCTCTAGGTGCAGCTCCGTCTCATCACCGGGCGGATTTAACTTTGCCCCAACATGTTCGGGCAGATGTCGTTGAGCTTCCGCTCGCACAGAAGAGACTGGATGATCTCCTCCATCGCGAGGCTCTGCCTCAACATGTTCGGGCAGATGCCGTTGAGCTTCTTCTTGGCGCTCCACCGTTTGTTGGCCAGCAACGTGTCGCACCCCACCAGAGAGTACTCCGCCTCCGTCGTCGATGAGCTACGCCGGTGGGATGAGGCACCGTGGCTGGATGAGGTGCCACCACTGGCTCAGCGGGAGTGCTCTTCACAGCAGGCCATCTCCTCAAAAGACACGGTGAGGTGTAGGGGCGCGGTGGCAAGCGGCGGCGACAACGGCAAGGCCGAAGCAGTGCATGCGGACGCAAGAAAGCAATCTGGCGATAGTGAGTGAGTGGAAAGGGGTGACGGTACGACAGCGACGGCGTATGTAAAGTCCGTCGCCTCCCCACGATCTCAAAGCCCAACCGTGACAAACCAAGCCGCACGACCGACCAATAGCATGCACACACGTATCCCACAACCTCGAGAACTAGTGCACGACCGCAGTCAACCCATGGCCTGACATCCCACGGCACGCCAGTCACGTCCTGCCGCGTGTCCAACTTCATGTCGGCAAGACGGGCAATTCCTGCGCGTGCAACAAGCAGCACGACTCCCGGCAGTAAAACACCAATATGGGCCGCGGGCTAGGCCATACTTCGAGCCAGTGCCTGCGGCGTCCGAATGGCCTACAATGACAAAATCATCTCTACCCAATGATACAAAACATCATAGGCCACAGGGGCGGAGGGGGCCAAATGACTCAGCGACATGGCTCCGGTCGTGAAGCCCTTCACCATGAGAGGCTCCTGTTGTAGGGAAGGCCCCCACCTAAGCCCATCCATCCTGCTAAAGTGTTGTAAAGCCCAAAGTGGGATGTGTGTAATGACATAGATGCCCCTATGGGGGGCACATGAGTGCAAGGTAGGATTGTAAAGTACGCTTCATAGAAATATATATACAGGCCCTGGACATTGGGAAAGGGCAAGCATTGTTCATCTATCATCTCCACTACACTACTCTCCTACTTTACTATTTGGTCAGTAGCCACAAAATACACCAATCACAAAAGCTTGAAGTATTTCTTCAGACAGCCAGATCTGAACCTAAGGCAAAGGAGGTGACTTGAAATGATCAAAGACTATGATCTTGGCATACATTACCACCCCGGTAAGATCAATATTGTAGCCGATGCCCTTAGCTAAAAGCTTCACAGCATTAATGCATCGGAATGCGAGTGGAATGGTCATGCGTGGATAGCAGCTTTATGTCCCAAATGATCAGTAAATCAAGGAGCCACTCCTTTGAGAAGCTCATGATTTGCCACTCTCTATTCATCTGGGAAGTGCCTGATACGAAGAAGGACATCACCGCACATGTTGCTATTTGTGATGTGTGCCAAAGAATCAAAGTAGAGCACCAGCGGCCAATGGGATTGTTTCAACCATTGAACATTCCCTAGTGGAAATGGGACGACATCGGCATGGATTTCATTACCGGTTTGCCAAAAACTTGAAACGGGCATGATTCGATTTGGGTTATTGTCGACCGCCTAACCAAAGTGGTTCATTTGATCCCATGAACACTACATATCGTGGAGCTGAGCTCACTGAATTATACATGAACAATATCATTCGATTGCACGAAGTGCCAAAGATGATAACTTCTAATCGAGGTCCTCAATTTACCTTACGATTTTGGGAAAGCTTACATGAGCTAATGGGGACTGAGCTATTCTTTAGCATGGCATTCCACCCACAAACGGGATGCCAAACTGAAAGGAAAAATCAAACTTTGGAGGATATGCTAAGAGCTTGCATGTTGTCCTATAGCACGAATTGGGAGAAATGCTTGGCGTTCACCGAGTTCTCTTACAATAATAGTTTCTAATCAAGCCTCCAAATGTCTCCATTCGAAGCACTTTATGGGATAGAAGTCCTCTTTTAAGTGCGAGGTCGGTGAGAAGCAATTCTTTGGACCTATTGTTATCCAAGGAGCTCAAGAACATGTTGATGCGATAAGAAGCCAACTAAAGGAAGTGTTGTCTCGTCAAAAGAGCTATGCTGACAATCACTATCATGAGCTAAGCTTTGAGATAGGTGACTATGTCTATCTCAAGGTCTCACCACGATGTGGCATCTGCCGTTTCCATGTCTATGGGAAGTTGGCACCCCATTACATCGTGTCGCACTGCATCATTGCAAAGAAAGGTGCGTGGGCATACCAATTAGAGCTACCACCTCAACTTTTGGATGTACATGACGTCTTAGTGTCTCACTGACTCAATAAGTTCCTCTGCACTTCGAGTGAGCTCACCCAATTTGATAACATTGATCTGCAACCCAATCTTTCTTATCGGGAGCTTCCAATCTGCATTCTAGACGAAGCCAAGTGACATACCCACAACCGTGCTATCAAGATGTTGAAGTTTCAATGGATCAACCACACTGAGGATGAAGCAAACTAGGAAAAACACGACCAACTTAGAAAATCCTTTGTAAGGGGTAGACACAGAACATCCTAAAATCCTAAAGAATATAAAAATGAGGGTAATTTGAAAACTTTTACATACATTTGTTCTCCTTGGGCTTTATTGGGGTATCTTTGGAAAAGTGTTTTAAAAATTGAAAATTATATAAAATATAAATAGAATTAAATCCAAAATCAAATATTAGAAAAATGGTTAAAATGGCATGAAAGAAAGTATTGTGGAAATCAACCTAAAAACTCACAAATGTAATCATGGCACTGAAAATAAATATTTGAGTAATTTTTAAACAAGGTCTAAGAATTGAATTAAATTAGAGGAATAATGAGTTACTGATGAAGAACTATCAAACTCATCCCACTGGATCACAACCAATACCTGAAGCTCATGCTAATTCCTAGAGGACCAGTTGATACGGGGTCGCCCGATCTTCTCGACGTAAGATCAAGATACTCACGTGGATTTGATGAACTGTAGTGATCTCCCGTTGCAATTGCAAGAGTTAGCACTCTATAATTCGCCCAACCACACGTGCTGAACTTCACGACCACCGATGAAGTTCCATCGCGCTCCCAATTCCCAATGGAAAGGTTGAACGATCTTGATTGAAGAAAATCACTCCTAATTCCCTATGGAACTTCGGTAGCAATGCTAAACTCGAACAAACTTTTGTAGATTCATTATTCTCAAACGTGGTCCCTTACAACGGGGGTCTAACCCTCAATATATAGTTCCCTCTCCACCTCATGGCTGGCCAAGAGGTCCTAAACCAACTCCAACTCATCCCTACATGTATTTGGAAACAAACTCACACAAAAGGAAAAACCTCAAATTAAGCCATCACAATGTTTCGGTAATTACTTTTAATCCATGACGAATTTGAAGGTGGGGCTAGATCCATTGCGTATCCCTTGAAATTATCTTTCCAACGAGTACAAGAACACCTGAATCGAACTCCGTTTGTGAAAGTTATGGCCTTTTAGTAACTGTCATCGGGCTGTCCCGAACCGAATCCGAATTGAATTATGAGTTGAATCCGAGTTTGAATTGGATTGAGCACGTGGGAGATCCGAATTTGGCTTAACAATCTTATCTAAAACTTGTAATTTAAGTCCTTGTGCTCCTCCCTTTTGCTCTCGCAAGTCTTCACAAGAATCATACCTAAGAATACATGAAATAATAGCATGATGTAGTATTCTAAGTTCATCGTCAATTAAAAGAAACTCCTTAAGAAACAAATTCACCTGACAATATTTAATGCGGCTCAATACTTCTTTCCAGTGAAATAATGTATTTGACTGAAAAGTGCTAAGCTTGTGCGTATCCGCATCATCCTCCTTCTTCAAGAAAAGCCGTCCTCGGCTTTTGGTAACTGAAAATTGTACTAAGCAAAGAATACAATGTATATGCATGGTATATATATTTGTCACCAACACTTCTTTTGCTTAGCATATCAAGAACATCTAAAGGCGTAGTAGATAAAAAGGACAACACATATGCATGGTATATGTATGCATCAATTATCGTGTCATTCTCGTTGTTCCACACAAACAAATTAATATAATAGCAACCATAAGATGTATACATTGCAACATTGTCTTTCATATCATTCTCCCTCCCATGAGAAAAAGTCATCCTCGACTTTGCTAGGCATATGGATAAGTCATTAATAGGCCAAACGAAATTAAGTTGTTCAAATATGGGGGCGAAAATTTTTAGTTCCTTCCATGCTTCAACTGCGCTACTCTGATTATTTGTACATGATTGTACATTAAAGGATGAATAAGTAGGCTTAAGAAATCTTTTGAAACATGCAGCACTATTGTTGAAACTCATCTCATTGTGATAATGATATGACACAGAAGATTGTTTATCCAAAATATGCAATTTCAATTCAGCAAACTCATCACATGTAATGCATATTCGGTAAACATAAAACTTATCATCTATACCATAATTTCCAATCAAATTGAACTTATATGTATATGCATAGGTACTAACTAGTGATTTTAAATATGAAATTTCAGCAACATTCTCAAGCACACTAGATAGTTCTTTAGGATCATCAAACATGATATAATATAAAGAATTATCAGGAGATATTCTCGTAAGAACTTCCTTATGAGTAATCAATTCCACATTATGTAAATTGAGCAAAGAAATTTCAGAACATGGAATTTTCATTCGTATATATGTGTTCTCACAACCGTTTCATAATTAATTTCAGCACCAATATTGTTACCTTTATTGTTCTCCTTAGTTGATGTCGGTGTTGTAGGTATTAAATCATCATAATGTAACAACGGGGCAGCAAGTACTTCATCTTCAACTGTGGTTATCTTCTCATCTTTGACTTCCAATGGTACCGGTTGTGGAACATTCGACTCCTCGACTTTAATGTCAACTTTGCATAACATGAGAAGCAACACTAGAAGTAGAGAGTAAGTTGTTAGTATAAAAGTAATATCATTTTCCTATCATCTCTTTCCTCTTTTCTTTTGTGTATTTCTCTCACTCTCAATTTGGATGCTCTCAACCTCATGTTTGGTGGAATCACACAACTCCTTTGTTTTATCACTCTCACTCAATTTGGCTATGTGGCACTCATCCTTACATGGGTTTTGATACATCTCAAGTGTTGTTTGTAGCAATAGGGCACTACATGTCTCCTTGACCGAAGGGAAAGTACCATGCTCAGCCATCTTCTCACATGACATACCAGCAGCGGCACAAGAACTGAAGGATGGACTTGGATAGAACTGTGTTGTATGCTTCTCCAAAAGTCTCTTCTCCTGCTTCATATTATGCAATTTATCAAATAGATCACGCTTGTAATGACGAGGAACAAAACAGGCTCTCATTTCTCGCTTCATCCCTTGTCATGATGCCACAGGGTCTGCTCCATTCTCAGCTCTTTGAGTAATGACTTGTTCCCACCTATCCAAAGCATAGCCTTCAAACTCAAGTGATGCCAACTGTATCTTTCTCTCATCCGTACAGTGATGCATAAAAAATATTTTGTCAACCTTCAATTCCCAAGTGAGATACTCCTCGGGATCAGTTCCCCCTACAAACTTGGGCATGAAAAACTTGAGCTTGCCCAATCCATCATCTTTATTGCGTGGACGACGATAGTGGTCATTGTAATGTAAAGCAAAATCACCATTCCATTCCATCGCATGTGCAGCACTACCACGGCCACCACCTAGGCCTTGGCCACGCCCTCCATGGCCTCCTCCTCCTCGTCCTCCAATATGTGGTGGACGCACCACGTTGGCAGCCACTCGATGTTGCGGTTCATGAGGTACATGTGCAGCAGCGTCTCCTCCTTGAACACTTGCTTCATCGCCACCATTGCGAGCTTGTATGAGCCTAGTGAGGGCTCCAATGTCCTCTCGCAATTGGCGCACATTTTCATCAGCTTGTATCTCCCTATTTTGCATCTTCCGTGCAAATTGATCAGCAAAAGCATCATGCTTTTCATGGAGTTGATCGATCCCTTGGCGTAGCTCACGTTGAAAATGTTCACGGAATGCCCCAAATTGATATAGCTTAACGAATGCTTGAGTTTTATTTGTCTCACCACTCTCATCATGGTGTTCTCCTCCACCTGACATGGTTAGCTATGCAAGAAACAAGTAGCTATGTAGAATAATGCTCTATGGAAATCACTCAATCTCACTATTTTCTCTCCCAAGTAAAGTTCTTACCCTTCCGAAGTGAATTAAGGCCAATAAAAACTTACACCTGGTAGAAGTGACAACAACAACGTGATGATTAAGCGAATTCAAGAGTGTTCACTACTTACACAACAACGGTTATATGGTGGAGCATGGTATGGAAGTGTATTGAGAGATCATGTGGAGATGATCCCATCTTTATGATGAGTAATTGACTCTTGGTTGAAGGAAAATTGAGTTTGTTTTGGGCTTTTATTGCAAAGTCTTAATTCTGGTCGAAATGAAGTCGTGTGCGACTTGTCCCTGGCTCGTACGACCATGTAGGATGCCATACGACCACGTTTGGTCGTGGTCGAATTTCGTTCGAGGCGTCGACCACGTTGAGGTGTTCTCGGCAAAGCGGCGGTGGTCGGAAGGCGTTACGACCACGTTGGCGCATATCGGGTGGCGTCGACCATGTTGCCGAGTATCGGAAGTCACCGGACGGCGCGTTTACCACGCCGTGGCGTCCCCGGCGGTGAGCGTGATCGAAGTCTACGGGTAGCGTCGACCACGTTGGTGGTAATCGGGTTGCGGTCGGCGGCGTCACAGTGATCGGAAGCTTATACGACCACGTTGCGGAGCCCTCGGAAGATTTGACCGTGGTCGGCACTCGGCGCTAGGGTTTACGACCACGTTGTGGGATCGGAGCCTCGACCACGTTGGGCGGTCGGGCGGTCGACCACGTTGGGCGCTAGGGTCTTCGACCACGCTGTGTGTTGATGCATCGACCACGTTAGCGGGTTTGAGCGTGGTCGGCGATCGTGACTTGGGTCTCGACCACATTGTATCGCTAGCGGTGCGACCACGTTGGCGATCGAGCCACGACCACGTTAGCACGGTGTCGAGCGTGGTCGGTAGTCGTGGCTATGATCTTCGATCACGTTGTGCGGTCGAGTGCTTGACCACGTTGTCGGCAGATTGACCGTGGTCGTGCGGGTTCATTCAAACCGGTCGTGTGGGCTCATATGGTGTCCGATTACGGTGAGGTTTGGTCGGTTAGGTTCCTTGTGATGTTGTGGACCTTGTAGACTGGTTTGTTCTACATTTTGACAAGTTTTGGTAAAGTCTAATTTCGTAGAAAGACTTGAGCTCGGTTTGGTGAGGTTTGTGTTTTCTGTATGGATCGGTGCTATGTGATGGTTTTGTTGTCTTTGTTGGTTGCAGGAACCAGGAGACAGTCTTGGTGAGGCTTAGGAGGTCGGGACTAGACAAGGGAGTTGTTGAGGTCCGAGCGACGTGGAAAAGCCGAAGAGGACGTGTCGTGCCGGTGGGGCGACAAAGCATGGATAGCAAGCGGTGGAGGAAGCTTCACGGAAGGCGGCGGAGGGGCATTTTGGAGAAATGTCAAAGGCTGCGGGAAGCCGTCCACTGAAAGCTCTTGTGACCACCGGAGAGGCTCTGTGAGAGCTCTGTGGAGTTGGTGGCGCTAACGGGCAAAGCAGTGGAGCCGTTGCCTGAGAGGAACGGGTAAAGCACTGGAGGCCTGCAAAGCTTAACCACTCGGTTAGCGGGTTGTCTCTGTGTGGAGACCCGTTAGTGAGACTATAAATAGAGAGGTTAGGTCTCAGGAGCAGAGTGAGGTTGTCCCCTGAGTGCTCTGAGTGTTCCTCTCTATCTTGTGTGAGTTGTCTCTGGGTAAGAGCATGGATGCTCGTGTACCTCCGATGGAGTGGTCAGAGAAACCTCCATGTGCAATAGAAAAGATTGGATTCATCTCTCGTATCTTTCTCGCTTTTTGTTCTTGAGATGATTTGTTTGATCTGTTTGCCCTCTCGTGTTCTTTCGATCATATGTGTTTTGTCTGAGAGTTGGCTTGTGCTTCACTTGCTCAGGACTGGGAAATTGTTTTGAGACCTTCTGGTCATTTCATTCCCGAGAGCAAAGTCGAAATCAGAGAAGTCTCTGTGATTCTTATTCTTCCGCCTCCAGTGCTCTGTTCTGTTTTTCGACTTTGCCTTCTTTGCCGACCATCGCTTAGATCTCTCTTTTTCTTGGTATATTCACTTCTAGAGATCTTATACGAGCTAGAGTTCAAGTTTCTTTCGGTTTTGACCTCGGAGCAAAAAGTTCTTCAAAATCTTGCTCGTGATCGTGCTTGACAAAAACGTATTTACTGTGTTGCCTCTGTTTTCGGTTTCTCTGTTGTCGGTTCGGCAACCGATTCGACCACGGCTCTTTCTGTCGGTAGCTGCTGCAGTTGTGTGCTGGTGATCTCGGTGATCCTCCGTCTAACCACGGTTGTCGTTCGGTTTGGTTTATGACTCGGCTGGTCGTACGACTTTAGCTGTTTTCTTCCGACCGAAGCCGTTGGACTGTACTCCGATTGCTGTTGATTGAACGACTACGAGTTGGCGTTCGACCACAGCAATCTTCTGTTACGACTTCTGCTTTTGGTTTTATTTGCTGCTGCGATCTGCTAAGCTTTGAGTATTCACAGCTTATATATCTAGTGGAGAAGAAGAAAAAGCTTGAATTCATTGGGGGCTATTTTTAAGGCACCATTCACCCCCCCTCTGTTGCCATTTCGGTCCTTCAATTGGTATCAGAGCCGGTTAGCTCTTCTTCATAGATCTTAACCGGTCTCAAAGAGCCATGGCAACAGACAAGTATTCCACCAAGCCGCCTATTTTCGATGGCCTGGATTACCCCTTCTGGAAGAGCCGAATGGAAACATATATCCAGGCTCAGGGGTATGCTATTTGGCGGAAGGTGAAAATACAATTTGTTGTTCCTGCCGATGAGAACATCAATGCCGGGAATATGGCTGATGTTGAGGCAAATGCAAAGGCAAGGAACATCATCATACAGGGATTGAGCAGAAGCGAATTTGATCGCATCTCTCACCTGTCGTCCGCTCACGACATCTGGGTGACCCTCGATGCATACCATGAGGGCACCTCCCAGATCAAGACGGTTCGACAGGATCGGTTCAGCGAATCTGACAAATTCGAGATGCTTGCTGGAGAGTCCCTTGACGAGTGCTTTTCACGCTTTCACAAGATTTTGAGCAATCTCCGGCGGTCGGTCTCACATACACCGACTCGGATAACGCTCGACAGATGCTTTCGCACTCGATCTTGGGTTTGGGAGATGAAGGTGACTACCATCAAGGACACCACGGACCTCTCGACCTTGACTCTTGATGCTTTACTCGCGCCTCAAGACTCACGAGATTGACATAGTCTCTCGTCGGTCAAGTCACAATCGATGGCTCTAGTCACGGATCCCACTTCGTTTCGGTTCTTCTGCCGATTCTCTTTGCGGGTTCTCCTAGCTGCTCTCGTGATGTAGCGATGATCGGTTAGAGCGCCTAGAGGATGAACAATGGCCCTCCTAGCTCGGAAGTTCTCCCATGCTTACAAGAGAAGGAGGGACGGAAAAGAAGAGGACCAGTGATTTGCTTTGAGTGTGGTGGCCCCAACCACATTCGGGCAAACTGCCCCAAACTGGAGAAGGGCAAAACTGACGTTGGCGGTTCCGGCAAGAACGACTACATCAACAAGAACCGCAACAAGAAGCCTCCAGCTCAGACGCAAGGCAAGAAGAAGTTCCGCGACTTTGGGAAGGCCAAGAAGCTTTTCCACCGCGTCCTCTCCGCGTTCGACGACCTCGACCTCAGCGAGGTGGAGGGATGGAGCGACGACGACGGGACGGGTGATCAAGACCCCAAGAGCGGCGAAGACTTCTCGGCATGTGCTTCATGGCCCTCGGTGAATCGAGCGACAATGTATACTCCGACTCGGACGAGTATGCCCCACCTATGACCAGCTCAATCATGCTTTTCTTAAGCTAGGTGGATTTCATGCTAGAGCTAAGGCTAGGTGTACTGAGTTAGAGAAGGAAGTAGCTAGATTGTCACGAGAGCTTACTTCACTTACATCTACTTCCTCTCGTGACGAATGTGATACATGCCCTGCCTTGATTGGTGATATGGAGAAGCTAAGGACTTCATATGATAGTGTGACCTCTGAGCTAGATATTCTTAAGGTGGAGAATGTTAGTCTGCTCGCTGAACTAGAGATGTCTAGGATTGTTTTTCCTTCATCTACCGTTGAGACTACTTCTTGCACCTCATGTGAGGATAAGGATAATGCTTTTAGAGGTCTTTATACATTGCTTCTCGATCCGTCCGAGACTTGTGAAAGTTGTAACAATTTGAAGATGAACCTAAAGCAGGCGGATCATAAAATTGCTGAATTACAAGCTTTTCTACTTGAGCCTATTGCTTCATGTGTGAATTGTCCTAAAGCGATGCGAGCTTGAATCATTTCCAAACAGTTTCAAGAAATGATTGATCATGATAAGAAGTTGGCTCGGTTTGCTTCTAAGGACCTGTTAGCTCACCATGCATTAGTTGTAACAAACTAAAATCTAACTTGATTGCATTGGATGAGAAATGTGTGAAGCTAACTAAGGACCTACTAGAGAAGCCACCTTGTGCTTGTAATGTGATTGTGAAGAAGGGAGAAGCCCGGGTAAGGTAGAGGCGCCTAGCGATGCGAACCAATCGCTAGCAGAGGGGTCTGTCCCTTCTCGTCTACCGTGCGTGCACAAGCCGCCTTCCCTCTCATTGCTATTGGTTCTTCTCCTGCTCCCTTACCTTCATTGTTTCTCTTCCTCCTTGCTCTTCTTGCACCTCTCTCTTTCGGGAGTGTCGGTGCCTTATGAACACTCTCGAGAAATTTGTAGGAGGCAAGAAGGATCTCAATCTTATTCTAGACCAATCAAATATTTGCAAGTTCAAGCAGGGTCTAGGATATGATTTCCGTGAGGATGTGAGGAAGCATCCACCGCCGTGCTCGGACCCATAGCATAGTGTGATCGAGGTCAAGCCAAGAACAAGAAAGTTCAATTTAGATCGTGGGCTTTGTCCAAGGGATTTCTGACAGCAAGGTGATTTCACCTGCAGCTTGACCTCTCGGCGAAGCCATCTCATGCTACTTGACCCCTCGGAAGGCGGTATCATTGCACCTCTCGTCGAAGGATGGGCATCTGATTGACCAATGCTTCAAGTGCGCCAAGATCGCGCGAAGAGACCGTGCTGAGTCTCTTAGGCGTATTCGTGTCGCCCGGACCTTGAGTGCACCTAAGACCAACACGAGGTCTAGGTTTGCTCTTGTTGGTAGCTTTGGGCAAGACCGGGGACTTGGTTTTCCGAGTCTTCATTTTTCGTCCTCGTGCTTCCTCACGGTCGTGACTTCCGCCGTCACGAGGGTAGATCTCGTTTCCCCATCGAGATGCCTACCAGCGGCGTGTCGACTGTTGTTGGTGCACCGACTCGCTCGTCCGTAGCAGTCGGACCCGACCAATGACTTGTGTCTCCACATAGACCTTCTGCTTCTTTGAGCGACGGAGGGCGTAGGGTAGTTAGAGGTCAGTCGTGTGTGACTACTTCTTCTGCTCGACGTGTGACTCAGTATTGGGTGCCTAAATCTATGTTGATTTATCCCAGTACTGAGACTTTGCTCTCTTGTTGACTCAGGTTCGCCGGGCAGGGAAGGGAAAGGTTTGGCTTGTAGACTCCGGGTGTTCACGACACATGACCGGAGATTCCCGTTGGTTTTCTTCCCTTGCCCGTGCTCCAGGTGATGAGACGATCACCTTCGGAGATGCTTCTTCTGGGCGCGTCATCGCCAAAGGTATAGTGCGTATTAATGATTCATTTGTTTTAAAAGATGTTGCCTTGGTTAGTAAGCTGCAGTACAATTTGCTTTCAGTCTCTCAGCTTACCGATGACGATTTCGAGGTGAGTTTTAAGAAAAACAATTGCAAAATTCTTGATTCTTCGGGTAGTCTGATTTGCGGGATTTCTCGTTTTGGGAGGATCTTTCATGCTGATTTTTCTGAGTCTTCTGGTGATCCTCTCCGTTGTTTGCTTGCTTCTGAGTCCCGCGATCTTTCCTTCTGGCATAGGAGACTTGGTCATATTGGATTTGACCATTTGACCCGAGTTAGCGGCCACGATCTCATTCGTGGTCTGCCGAAACTCAAGATGGTCAAAGATCTAGTTTGTGCTCCTTGCCGGCACGGCAAGATGGTTGCCGCTTCTCATCCTCCGGTCACAGTTACTATGACCGATGCACCGGGACAGCTGCTCCATATGGACACGCTTGGACCACTCGAGTCTTGATCGGCGGGAGGGAAGTGGTACGTTCTTGTTGTAGTCGATGACTATTCGAGGTACTCTTGGGTGTTTTTCTTAGCCTCGAAGGATGAGACGTTTTCACTTTTCCGAGGTCTTTTCAGTAGGCTTTCTGTTGAGCTTCGGGTGCCTTCGAGCGATCCGCGATGACAATGGCACGGAGTTCAAGAATTCCTACTTTGAGAGTTTCGTGGTGAGGCAGTGTAGAGCACCGCCTTCTTCTCCATCGTCCCCAGCAGAATGGCGTTGTGGAGAGGAAGAACCGTACCTTGGTCGAGATGGCCAGGACGATGCTTGATGAGTACTCTACACCGCGGAAGTTTTGGGCTGAGGCTATAGCCACCGCGTGCCATGTTTCCAATCGAGTTTTCTTGGGCACACTTGCACCGCACTTCTTATGAGTTGAGATACGGGCGAAAGCCCAGTGTTTCTCATTTTCGTGTGTTTGGTTGCAAGTGTTTTATTCTGAAGTCCGGGAACCTAGATAAGTTTGAGTCACGTTCTTGTGATGGACTTTTTCCGGCTACTCGACTTCTTGGCGGGCCTATAGGGTGCAGGCTGAGTCTAGCAAAATGGTAGAAACACGTGAGGTAACTTTCGATGAGGCGGTCAGGGACTAGGCCCGATATCTCAGGTTCACTAGAGCAGTCCGAGACCATCTTTGTGGATGATGAGGATGATGGAGATGAGGGTTGTCTACCCGATCCAGTCCCTTCTCCACCCCTTGAGGTGCCTTCTTCCACCGCACCTCGAGGCGATCAGCCCTTACCTTATGCTTCTTCTGGAGCTAGTGGCTCTGTTCCTACCCCGTCAGGTAACGAGGTAGAGGCCACTTCTTCATCTCATCCAGGACCTCCAAGACATATCCAAAAATCTCATCCTTCTGAGCAGATGATTGAAGATCTATTTGAGCGAGTCACACGTTCCAAGTCTGGCGTGTCACTTTTCTGTCTCCACTCTGCCTTCGTGGCTTCCTTTGAGCCCAAGGACGTTTGTCATGCTTTATCTGACGAGTCTTGGGTCAACGCCATGCATGAGGAGCTAGAGAGTTTCGAGAGAAACAAGGTGCGGGCGCTTGTTGAGCCCCTCGAGATCAAAATATCATTGGAACCAAATGGGTGTTCAAGAACAAGCAAAGTGAGGATGGGGTAGTCATTGAAACAAGGCTAGGCTGGTTGCAGGGGGTACTCCTGGGTTGAGGGTGCGGATTTCGAGGAAACCTTTGCCCTGTAGCTCGTCTTGAGGCCATTAGAATTCGCTTGCCTTTGCAGCTTCTAAGGGTTTCAAGCTTTACCGATGGACGTCAAGAGTGCCTTTCTCAATGGCTTCATTGAGGAAGAAGTCTATGTCAGACAGCCTCCAGGTTTCGAGAACCCCAAATACCCTAGTCATGTCTTCAAGCTTTCCAAAGCATTGTATGGACTTAAGCAAGCCCCTAGAGCTTGGTATGAGAGGCTTAAGTCCTATCTATTGAGACATAATTTTGAGATGGGTAAAGTTGACAAGACCTTGTTCATTCGCCGGCTTGGCAATGACCTTCTGCTCGCCCAAATTTATGTCGATGACATTATCTTTGGCGGCTCTTCTCATGCTCTAGTTTCACAGTTCTCGGATGTCATGAGCACCGAGTTTGAGATGAGCATGATGGGTGAGTTGACTTTCTTCCTCGGCTTCCAAATCAAGCGAGACTCGGGAGGGTACCTTCTTGCATCAAGGCAAGTACACCGTGATCTCTGAGACGTTTCGACATGAGTGATGGAAAGCCGGTGTCGACTCCGATGGCTTCTACGGCCACACTTGACCCAGATGAGGACGGCGAGCCAGTTGATCAAAAGAGTTCGAAGTATGATTGGCTCTCTCTTGTACCTCAACGCCTCGAGACCGGACATACACTTTTCGTGTGTCTTTGTGCGGTTTGAGCTTCTCCTCGCGTATCTCACCGCCAAAGATGAAGCGCATCTTCGGTACCTTCGAGCTACCATTGACTATCGTGTCGGTACTCTTCCTCATCCTATCTATCCCTTAGAGCCTATTCGGATGCGCACTTTGCGGTGTAGGATAGATAGGAAGAGCACTTCGAACACTGCGCCACATTGGCACTTCTCTCGTTTCTTGGTCTTGAGGCGATCCGGTGTTGCACATCCACCGCAGAGGCGAGTGCGTTGTTTGCAGCCCGCTTGTAGCCAAGTGCTGGATGGTCTCGACTCTGCGGGACTTTGGGTTAGCTATCGATCGTGTTCCGCTCTTTTGCGATAACACGTCTGCGATTAGCATTGCTAAGAACCCGATGCAGCACTCTCGGACTAAGCACATCGATATCGATATCATTTTCTTGAGACCATGTAGAGAAGGGTGACATCGTGCTCGGTTTGTGAGAGTGACCACCGCTTGGTGATATCTTCACCAAGCCTTTGGATAGCACGAGGTTTTCAGCTCTGCGGGGAGAGCTTGGGGTGGTTTGTCCCTACGGACTATTGTGAGGGGGAGCTTTGGGTTTTATTGCTTTATCATATTATTTATGCTTCTGTCTTCTTAATGTTGCATTGCATCTGCGGGTGCATTGGGTTTAGTCCTTCTAGCATAGGTTAGAGTGTATCTCTTGCTGAGTTGCTTAGACTTCTGGCTCTTATCTTATGCTTCGGGATAGTCGTTTCTTATCTCTCTAGATTGAGCTCACTCACTTCTTGCGATCTAGCGAGGGTCGGGCCACCTTCGAGTGAGACAGTGCGTGTTTGCTCTCTAGTGTGTGTTTTTACGGTCAGCTATTAGTCCTGGAGTCATATGGGGTAGATGAGAGTCAGTCCGAGCCATAGTATCTTCTCTATCTTGTCTATGCTTTAAGGACTGCCTGTAGTCTTGATTCTTTTGCCAGCTCTTGATCTTTATTGCTTTGGTTCAGGGGGAGTTCGTTTGGGAACTTCTAGATTTTAATGATGACATAACTCAACTTGAACTAAAAGTTGCATCACATATTGAGGGGGAGCTGGATTTTCTGCATTGCATTCTGCATTGTAATATAACCACATTGAGCCTTGATTATTATCCGGTTATGACATGCTTTCAATGCTTTACACATTGCCATGATTTGTGCTCCATTGCTAATCTGATCATGACTTTATATGTGTAGTCAAGTCTTTGCCATGATAGGTTAATTAAAATGCCAAATTTGACCTAATTCATGTCATGTTCATATTTGAGACTAGTCAGCTTTGTATTATCTTTTTATGATTCTTGCCATGTCAAATAGGCTGAGTTGAGTTTTGAATCTTAGTTGAGCAATAGATTGAGCTATATAGTTTCTTGATGACACATAAGTTAGTACAATCTATTAAAAGCAAAAGATCTCTTTTGTGCGAAAAACCGATCTCACCAATTCCTTCTCATGAGATCGCTTGCCATTGCACAAGGCATGAACTCGGGGAGATTTGGATGACCAAGATCATCTTCTTAAGCTCATTGCTTGAAGTGGTCGCATAAGGCTTGAGGTCTAGCACATGATGAATAAAAGATGGTTGAAAACAACCATGTGATCTCTAAAGAAAATGTCATTTGTGCTCAATTGCTAAAATTTCAAGTGTACTTAAACAAATGTATCATTCTTGAATAAATAACACTCTAGTTGGCTCAACACTAGCTTCTCGATTCCATTTAGCTCATTGACATGGTTTGCATCATTTGTGGATATCATTAGCTAGACTAAAATCTTGTTTGACTTGACTTACTAAGCACTTCAAACTAAAAATCAGATTATACCTTCAGTTGCTTAGCTTCACTTTACATACATAGTCATGATCTTTGAAGCATACTTATATGTTATGGCTTGGTGTAATACATTTGGTCATTTGGATAATTCTCATGGCTCATACTTTGAATAACCAAATCAGCCATTCCATCCATCATTATGACTTATTCTCTCTCTTGCATACTTGATGTGTTTATTGCCAAAAGGGGGAGAATAGATTAAAAAAAAATTTCTCAACTTCTGGGAACTTGCTAGAGCTTTGGAGATCAATTTGCTCTTTATGTGTTGCTCTAGTATTCCTTCTGTCGACATGGTCATAATTTCATTTTCTTTCCTTGGACCATGTCGGCTTCTACAAACTCAACTTCATATTTTTCGGTGTTTGTCAATATACTCATCAAGGGGGAGATTGAGAGATCATGTGGAGATGATCCCATCTTTATGATGAGTAATTGACTCTTGGTTGAAGGAAAATTGAGTTTGTTTTGGGCTTTTATTGCAAAGTCTTAATTCTGGTCGAAATGAAGTCGTGTGCGACTTGTCCCTAGCTCGTACGACCATGTAGGATGCCATACGACCACGTTTGGTTGTGGTCGAATTTCGTTCAGGAGCGTACGACCATGTTGAGGTGTTCTCGGCAAAACTGACAGTGGTCGGAAGGCGTTACGACCACGTTGGCGCATATCGGGTGGCGTACGACCATGTTGCCGAGTATCGGAAGTCAGCCGGACGGCGTACGACCACGCTGTGGCGTCCCGCGAATGAGAACGTGATCGGAAGTCTACCGGTAGCGTGCGACCACGTTGGTGGTAATCGGGTTGCGGTCGAGCGTGTCACGGTGATCGGAAGCTTATACGACCACGTTGCGGAGCCCTCGGAAGATTTGACCGTGGTCGGCACTCGGCGCTAGGGTTTACGACCACGTTGTGGGATCGAGCCTCGACCACGTTGGGCGGTCGGGCGGTCGACCACGTTACGCTAGGGTCTTCGACCACGTTGTGTGTTCGATGCATCGACCACGTTAGCGGGTTTGAACGTGGTCGGCAGTCGTGACTTGGGTCTACGACCACATTGTATCGCTAGCGGGTACGACCACGTTGGCCGATCAGAGCCACGACCACGTTAGCACGGGTCTGAACGTGGTCGGTAGTCGTGGCTATGATCTTCGATCACGTTGTGCGGTCGAGTGCTTGACCACGTTGTCGGCAGATTGACCGTGGTCGTGCGGGTTCATTCAAACCGGTCGTGTGGGCTCATATGGTGTCCGATTACGGTGAGGTTTGGTCGGTTAGGTTCCTTGTGATGTTGTGGACCTTGTAGACTGGTTTGTTCTACATTTTGACAAGTTTTGGTAAAGTCTAATTTCTGTAGAAAAGACTTGAGCTCGGTTTGAGCTGAGCAGGTTGTGTTTTCCTGTATGGATCAGTGCTATGTGATGGTTTTGTTGTCTTTGTTGGTTGCAGGAACCAGGAGACAGTCTTGGTGAGGCTTAGGAGGTCGGGACTAGACAAGGGAGTTGTTGAGGTCCAGAACGACGTGGAAAAGCCGAAGAGGACGTGTCGTGCCAGGTGGGCTGACAGCATGGATAGCAAAGCGGTGGAGGAAGCTTCCTGGAAGGCAGCGGAGGGGCATTTTGGAGAAATGTCAAAGCTGCGGGAAGCCGTCCACTTTGAAAGCTCTTGTGACCACTGGAGAGGCTCTGTGAGAGCTCTGTGGAGTTGGTGGCGCTAACGGGCAAAGCAGTGGAGCCGTTGCCTGAGAGGAACGGGTAAAGCACTGGAGGCACAAAGCTTAACCACTCGGTTAGCGGGTTGTCTCGTGTGGAGACCCGTTAGTGAGACTATAAATAGAGAGGTTAGGTCTCAGGAGCGAGTGAGGTTGTCCCCTGAGTGCTCTGAGTGTTCCTCTCTATCTTGTGTGAGTTGTCTCTGGGTAAGAGCATGGATGCTCGTGTACCTCCGATGGAGTGGCTGTAGAAACCTCCATGTGCAATAGAAAAGATTGGATTCATCTCTGTATCTTTCTCAGTTTTTGTTCTTGAGATGATTTGTTTGATCTGTTTGCCCTCTCTGTGTTCTTTCGATCATATGTGTTTTGTCTGAGAGTTGGCTTGTGCTTCACTTGCTCAGGACTGGGAAATTGTTTTGAGACCTTCGGTCATTTCATTCCAGAGCAAAGTCGAAATCGAGAAGTCTCTGTGATTCTTATTCTTAGCCTCCGGTGCTCATTACGTTTTTCGACTTTGCCTTCTTTGCCGACCATCGCTTAGATCTCTCTTTTTCTTGGTATATTCACTTCTAGAGATCTTATACGAGCTAGAGTTCAAGTTTCTTTCGGTTTTGACCTCGGAGCAAAAAGTTCTTCAAAATCTTGCTCGGCGGTCGTGCGCCCGACAAAAACGTATTTACTGTGTTGCCTCTGTTTTCGGTTTCTCTGTTGTCGGTTCGGCAACCGTTTCGACCACGGCTCTTTCTGTCGGTAGCTGCTGCAGTTGTGTGCTGGTGATCTCGGTGATCCTCCGTCTAACCACGGTTGTCTTTCAGTTTGGTTTATGACTCGGCTAGTCGTACGACTTTAGTCGTTTTCTTCCGACCGCCGTTGGGTCAGTACTCGATTGTTTGTTGATTGAACGACTACGAGTTGGCGTTCGACCACAGCAATCTTCTGTTACGACTTCTGCTTTTGGTTTTATTTGCTGCTGCGATCTGCTAAGCTTTGAGTATTCACAGCTTATATATCTAGTGGAGAAGAAGAAAAAGCTTGAATTCTTTGGGGGCTATTTTTAAGGCACCATTCACCCCCCCTCTGTTGCCATTTCGGTCCTTCATGTATATACTAAAATCTGAAATTCTTGATGTTGTAAAGTTAAGTAATAACCCAAGCTAGAATACTTTGCCTAAGTGCTGATCCAAAAGGTTTAAGTGAAGTGTATGAACGCACACGCAAAGATCAATGTGACTCGATGCAACAAAGGAATGAGCTAAATAGAAGCGATCTGAAATTGAGAATTCAATAGCTCATTTTGCACCAAGTACTAGGAGAGACGCTAGCCAATTGCAATGATATCAATGTAAGGGCACGAGATTGCTCAAGAAATTAAATCACACAATCTGAATTTATGGACAAGGAACTCACCCAAATTCGGCCATATTTCTTTTTTCTCTTTTCTTCTTTTTTTTCAGTTGTCCCTTTTTTTGTAAAGGCCAAACTAGCTTTAATCGTTCCTTTGATTTTTTTTGCGGGTCACAAATATTTAGCAAAGTGTGAAATACTCAAGAGCAGCCCTAGATGCTATATTCAACAACTAGTCTCAATTGATGAAAAAATAGCAGCAATATTTTTTTTGGATTTTGGATTGGACACAAAGATTAAGCTACGCAAATAAACACGAACGATCAGCACCTAAACAAAATTCTAATGGATCAAAACCTAACAAAACTCACAAAATTAACAGATGCAAAAACTAGGGTTTGGATTTTTTTGTGGCAATTTTCAGTTTTAATGGACTATAGGAACAGAAGTAAATAAATCTAAAACTAAGGGTAAATAATCCTACAGAGTAAACCCCGCTCTGATACCAAGATGATACGGGGTCGCCCGATCTTCTCGACGTAGGATCAAGATACTCACGTGGATTTGATGAACCGTAGTGATCTCCCTACATGTATTTGGAAACAAACTCACACAAAAGGAAAAACCTAAAATTAAGCCATCACAATGTTTCAGTCATAACTTTTAATCTGTGATGAACTTAAATTTGGGGCTAGATCCATTGCGTAGCCCGTGAAATTATGTTTCCAACGAGTACAAGAACACCTGAATCGGACTCCGTTTGTGAAAGTTATGGCCTTTTTAGTAACTGCCTGTCAGGCTGTCCCGAACCGAATCCGAATTGAATTCTGAGTTGAATCCGAGTTTGAATTGGATTAAGCACGTGTGAGATCTGAATTTGGCTTGACAATCTTATCCAAAACTTGTAGTTTAAGTCCTTGTGCTCCTCCCTTTTGCTCTCCCAAGTCTTCACAAGAATCATACCTAAGAATACATAAAATAATAGCATGATGTAGTATTCCAAGTTCATCATCAATTAAAAGAAGCTCCTTAAGAAACAAATTCACCTAACAATATTTAATGCGGCTCAATACTTATTTCCAGTGAAATAATGTATTTGACTAAAAAGTGCTAAGCTTGTGCGTATGCGCATCACCAGTGGTGGCTAGGGCAGAAGGGAAAGTGGAAGAAGTTAAATGTGCAGAAGGGAAATGGTAAACCCCGTTGGATGGGGTAAGGGAAAGGAAAACAATAGAATCCAGACTTGGGCAACAAGGTAGCCTACCCCCCTGCGCCTTGCTATAGGTGTGGATGTGTGGATCATTGGTCCCATACTTGCCGTACCCCAAAGCATCTGGTAGATCTCTACCAGGTGTCCAATGGCAAGAGCAAGAAGGTGCCAGGGAAGAAGGCAGAGTCACACTTTGTCGATCAGCCTGATGCTGACAAGAGTAATGCACCAAATACAGAAATGAAGCTCGACACTACAGCAGGGGGTGATCACATGGAGCTTGACCTATATGGTGACTTGCCATAGTCCATAGGCAACTCCCCTTGGGCAACTCCAAATGTTATAGTTTTTCCATAAGTTTGCTTTATCTGTTTAGGTTATTCTAGGAGAATAATGGCGTAATGCCCTAGACATTGATTCGGCATTTTTAGAAGTGTATAATAGATTTGCGGATATTTCTTTTTCTTCCGTTGAATCGCGAAGGTGGGTGTGGGCAGTGGATTTGTCTAAAAAGAAAAAAGAGGGAAATAGTAGGGCCCGTGGGCTATCCAGAGAGGGAGGCCGAACCTTCCACCTCCCACCTAGGGCCCAGGTCGGCCCCTCTTTGGCCCAGCCGCCCCCTTTTCCCCAAACCCTAGGCCACCCTCTCCCCTTGTGGCGGCCACCCTCTCTTCCCCCTATGCCCCTCTATTTCTCCCACTGCGCCTTGCTGCTCCCCCTATTGGAAAGAAGAAGAGGAAGATAGGAAGAAGTGGAAAAGAAGGAAGAAGAGGAAGAAAAGGATGAAGAGGAAGAGAAGGAGGAGGAGAAGAAGAGGAGTAGGGTGATTTGTGCCAGTGTTCAGAGGTTCTTACTATGGTCTCCAAGGGTAACGAACAATTTCCTACCTCTTTTGTTCTTAGCATTTTCCAGATTAGGCTAGTTTTCGGTTAATCATTCGATCTGCGCCGTCTGCTGTCTTATGCAAATTAGTGGACATTTCATGTGAAATCTAGGGATTTCATGTAGAGGAATTCATTATCTTTCTATAGAGTAGTCATTTACATCATTCCAATGAACAGTTTAGGAGTTATGAGTGTTGTGTTGTTATGCGTTCTGATCATTCAGGTTCGGGCAGTCGGTGGGAATTAAAACATTAAAAATAGAAGATGATTTTTCCCACAGAACCCATGAGTATTACAGTTGTAGAGGACTCAGAGACCTAGGTTCTATATTTTATTCATAATTATTGGACAAGTGGATTGGGCGCAATAGAGGTTGGAAGTCCGCTGTATAGCAGAGTTGGTTTCAAGATTCAGTTTCTGTTCGTGGGCAGATTCAGAGGCTTTAATTATTTTTATAAATTTATCATAATAACAGAAGTTGTATATAATTTTGTAATTTGGCTGCTGGTAAAATTTTATAATTTGTAGAGCAGCGTACTGACTGTGGTGGTCTGTAGAAGATCATTGGTCAGAACTTAGAGGTAGATTGTGTCCTCTATTTTCCATTGCGGATTACACCCTTTTAATGGCGGAATAAAATTATAATGTCTTCGCTAAAGTTGTAGATTACATTATGTAGATTTAAAAAATGCTTTTTTCTATGGTTTGTTTAGTGGATAAAAAGATACAAAATAGACAGTCAGCGCTGTTGTAATGAATTGAACGTCAGAACGGCAGTTTGACAGAGTTATTAGGTTTTCAGCGTAGTGGCACTTTACCTTTTAGTTATGAATGTTATTTTAAGATTTTGAGTTGAGTGGTGACTTGTGAACAGGTGGCTTCGTTCCTGACCATGCTTGAGCCCTTCACCCTTCATGAGGCAAGTAAACGTAGCGATTGTTGCTACCGCTTTACTTAGTAATTTATTTGCCTTTACCATAATTGTTGATGTTTGGTAATTAATCTACCTATAAATAAAGATGCCCTGCTATGCTGTAGTATGATGCACACTCTTACATTGCCATGTAAAGGTTCATTGGATCATTTGCATACATATGCATTTCATGAGGTTAAACTGTCACTTGTGGCATGAGGTAATATCTAGTGGTTGCCGTTGGTGTGAGTAGAGGAAAGTGCTCGTGAGAGTCACTTGTAGCATGGGGTATTTTTCTTGTGGTTACTATTGGTAGTAATTGTGGTCTTGGATGTTGAACGAGGCTACATTGTGGATGTTGAGAATTAATTGTTATTGTCGTTTATTTGATGTTTAACCATCCACAATTTAATTAATATGTTAATCAGTTTGCTTGCTGAGATTTCATCTCACCCCTGTATCCCCTCTCCCAAGTGATCCTTGAGCATGTTTGGACAGGGTAGAGCAGCACGGCACTATTACACAAGTCTTCATGAGTTTTTCTTTATTAAGTTAGAGGATTTAATTCTTACATCAATTATTTCTCTTAGTCGTTGAGCACTATATGTTAATGATGCTAGATCGTGGTTGGCATTAGTTCGGTTGAACATTCAAAGCTAGGTTGCTAAAGAATGTTATTGCGTAGTTTTATGTTCTTATGTTGTTTTACTATCCCCTATTAATTGATGTGTTGACATGCTTCCGCGTAGCATTTTGTTTCTGGGATGTGTTACCGGATTTTCTTGTAATCCAGTGGGTCGTAAGTGTAGTTTAGTAGCATCCTGGGGTAATGTGGTTTTTAGGGTGTTACAGTTGCTATTAGAGCCTAGGCTTTAGATTGTAGGAGAATAATAAATAATTTGACACACTTGCACATGTAGGATGGGAAAAGGTTTTGATATCCTCGCATATACCTTGTTTCATTTTGTTCGGTTAGTGCTTTTGCCTTAATTGCTTGATGTTGATGTTTGTGTATGCTTGTGTACCGTGGTGGCTGTAGGAGTGCCGCCTAAAGCGAACGGCCGTGGCCATGCTACCACGCCTGGTGCGCAGTTGACGGCTGAGGAGTCCAAGTCTCCTCGGCTAGAGGGTGGTAGTCAGGAGGAGTTGTTGTCGCTTTGAGGGCCATGCAGCAGGAGCTGAGGACACTGAGGCAGGAGTAGTCTGCCCCTAGTGTTGGCGCTGCTATTGCGCTCAGGGCCAGTCGGACCTCAGAGCAACAGCCACTAGATCCTCTGTATAAATCGCACTAGTCTAGGATCAGCTAGTGCACACAGTGGACAATAAAGATAAATATTAAGCATAATGACATTTATTAACTAAATATGGGCATGATTGCCAAAATTCACATCCATGGCCAATAGGCCAAATTTAATCATAAGCAGTGGAAAAAAACATCGAAGCAGAAGAAGCGGAACAAGCCTGCCCACAGGCAAACGATAGTAAGACACGATCTACTCATCCAGATCTTCACCGTGGTCGAAGTCGTCTTCGTCTATGAGGAGATAGTAAGGTGAGTACAAACTTGTACTCCACAAGTCACATGGAAGAATGTAACATAGTGATAACGACAACAAAGGAAGCCATATAGGGTTATTTGAGCATACACCAGCATTTAAAGAAATACAGTAAATAGATTGAAATTGTTGAATTTAATACTTTAGGTAAAAATAGTAATTTAAGAAAAATATCACCATTGGAGCAGGCACCGACCTGACACCAACCTAACCACGGGCATCCCACCCAGATCATCTGGTGGGACCATCTTTTTCAAAAGATCTCATTTAGATTCCATCCATCCATAATCTTTTCAAAACAATTTTGAAAACCAAAGTCTAATCTATGAAAAACATTACTCAGCTTGCCCATGACCGTGGGCACGACTATCCAGAATAGATAATACACTCCGCAGAGCTTGTACAATTTTACCCACAAGACATGATCAACTCATATTGCCACGCGATTAACACACTTCCTTAGGTGTGTGGCAGAGATATCATGACAAGGCCCTTATGATGCAAAGCCTTCAACCTGGCTAAGCCAACACTAAGATTTCACCCCAGTAAGGAATCCACCAGACCGGGACCCCCTCTTGAGCCAAGACTTCTCATGGCCTATGCCACACTCACTTTCAACCTACGTCGAGACTCAGGTTGGGACCTGCAAATTAATAAGCCAATATTTTCCCATACTATCGGGACCCCGGATTTCCGAATCCGGACCCTCTGTGTATTACAGCACTAGTCCCAGATCAAAGCTAGTGCAAACAGTCAAACAGTGATGAATACATAACCAACAACACTTTATTACAATAATAAAGAGTACAGACCAAGAAGGTCTTTTTATTACAACTGAGGTTTCAAGACCTCGCAACACACTGAAACACAATGAAGCGTAATAAACTCTGCGAAATCCTATCAATACGCCACATGCAATTGACTTGGGAAGCGCAACCTAGTACTCCGGAAGCCTTCATCGAATCCATATCTTGCCGTAGTTGAAGTTTCCTTCTTGAGCTTCAGTATTCTCCGAGATTTTGTTTTAAGTGTAGCATGTGAGTACATTAAGTACTCCACAAGTCTTGGAAAAATGCAGTAGATGCAAGGCTTAACAAAGGAAGGTTATATGGTTCTTTTGCACAAAGCAATATTTTATTTCAAATACCATTAAATATTTTCGAAGGTATTAATTTAAATAAGGTAATTGTTTTAACAGAAACTATCAAAGTAAATAGTGAAGGTTCCGACCACCAAAACTAAATCACTGGATCTAACCGCCAAGGTTCAAGAAAACCACGGGTTACATCCACCCACACCGCTACATCCGTCAGACAACTCCGGAGTTCCAACCACTCCGGTTCCCAAAACTTTTTTTTAAAACCAAATCCATTGATCTACCATGTGAATGCATTCCTTGCCCGCCCTTGACCATGGGCATGGCTATTCGAATAGTTTTACACTGCAGAGGTTGTACAACTTTACCCACAATGACAAGTTATCTTAATAGCCAATCATGCTTCCTTAGGCATGAGACTCGATAATTTATCACAAAGTCTTTACCTTACTCTAGTCTAGCTAGTCACCACCACCGAGGATTCACCATCAAGGGTTAAATCCACCCGCACGAAGCCCCTCTTGCGCCGTATGAGTACAAGAAATCTGTCCCTCACCGTGAATAACCAAGAATCCGGCACTCACTTTCCATCGGTGGTACCTAAACTAGACTATTGTAAGTTATTCAGCTAGGTCGTACCCATATAGACATGTGGTTGTACGGTAGTGCTCAGTTTGGACAATCACAAGAGTCGGTCCTTAATTAACTAAGGCGGAACATACACATTACAGGTTCTCAGGCTAACCGCACCAATCCAATCTTACCATCCACCCTGGTCTAAAATAATTTTCACATTTTATTTATTTTGAAGATATAGTGGCAACACCAATCACCACTAATTTCGAACAAAGTCTAGATCAATGAAATATAATTTCCCATTCCAAGTTTACAAAAGTTATATAGCATGACTAAGCATTTTACTACCAAGACAACATTCACCCAAGTTTTATAATAATCGATTATTGAGACAAAGGAAACCTAGGGTGTCAAAGGTACGTATCAATGTCAAATGAGGGTATAACAATTATCGGTTTAACTATTATCCTTACAGCATAAATTAACATTTTATATAACATAGCAATGCATTAAATTTTAAAATAATAAAAATATTTCACAAACATAGGTTCAAAATGTTCAAAGGAGACTTGCCTTCGTAAAGTAAATCTTGACTTTCTTCTTTGGTCGGAAAATTCTTGGCGATGTCGGGTTCTACGCACAAACGATAAATACAAAAGAATAAATAAATACAAATAAAATCACAAAAATATAAAATATATACTGGAAGAAAGGTTAAGATTTTAGATGAATTTAGAAGAAAGAATCAACGGATTCGGGGTTCGAATGAGGGAGAACGAATATCTGAAAATTTTAGATATCACATGAAATGATAACAAAATCCGAGAATTACTTTTTGAGCAGTAAGGTGCCGGTTGGTTGCGAGGTGGCGGCGAACGGACAAAATGGAACCCCGGCGACGAGGCGAAGGTGGTGACGTGGGTATGGCGTCGAGGAACGGCGGCAATCATTGGCGGTGAGGGAAAGACGGCAGTGACGGTGAGGTTGCGACAACGGCAGGTTGGAGAGATAGTACCGGGTGTGGAACGTGGAGATGTAGGGAGAGCACGGGGTAGAACATGGTATGATGAAGCTAGGAAGATTTTTAGCTAAGCTGAAACTTCAACGGAGATGATACAATCGACGTTTGAACGACGACGGTAGAGAAAAAGGAAAAACTTGATATCTTGGTGCTCGGTGAATCGAATCCAAAACTATTTGAAAGGTAGCTACCTGGGATAGTTTGGGACGATATGACGCGAATGGATTGGGAAAAATACCACCGGATGGATGGGGACACGAGATGTCATTGGCGGCCATGGCGAGGTGTCGGAGGCGAAAATTTGTGGAGGCTTTTTGGGGAAAAGGAAGTGAGCACGGCGTACAACGCGGCGCGGAAAGTCTAAAAAATTACGGCACCGGCTAAAACTCAACAGAGACGATGAATCGATGTCGGTAGTCAAAATGGCCATTTTATCGGAAAGTTCAATTTCTGACAATTGGCTCCACAACAAATTAAATAAAAATAATAGATAAATTGTTTGGAGGCTAGGACACAATATGACGCGAACAAAAATGAAAGCGCTTACCGAAAAAGTGGTGTACGCACGAAGGCACGGTTTCAGCGTCTGGCTCGACCAGGTCGACGAGGACTCAGAGAGTCTTCGAGTGATGGCGATAGAGGCATGATGTAGAACACGTCGAGGCGAACTCAACGGTATAGACGGCTCGGCCAAAGAACGTCGGATGGTGGCGGAACACGATGGAGAAGACATTCGGCGACCGACGGGTTGACATCGGCGTTCCGAGCAAACGGAGAGGAGCTAGCGGGTGAGGACTGTGGCGAAACGAAGAGGAGAATGTCGGGAACACAATGCTCACCTTGGTTTTGATGGAACACGACGGTCGGCTCGTAGTGAGGAGAGAAACGACGGCGGTTTGGCCACGATTGTCCGGTGATGCTCGCGATGCTCCGTGGCGGCGAGGGAGCACCATGTAGAACGCGTGAAGGCAAAGCCAATGGTGTGGTCAAAAGTGAGCGGACTCCACTATAGGCGGTGCAAATGACCGAGGAATGGCGCTCGGTTCACAAAAGTAAAATGACGATTGTGGAGAGAAGAAAGGGAGAAAGGACTTGAAATTTCGGGGGTTGGGTGAGGATGAGAAGGGGCACCTGGTGCTCCCTTTTATAGGGGTGGAGGTGGACTGAAGAGAGAGATCAAAGGACTTGAAAGGGGAAACGGTAGGGAATTGAAAGCTCTTGATGAGAGGATTTTAATGCACTTAATTTCTCAAAAAATGGTTGAGAAAATCAATGGGAATCAAGGTTTGAAAGGAATGGCCATGGCTGCGCTCGGGCGTCGCCTGGAAGAACGATCGGGAAGATGAACAGTGCCACGGGCACGGTTCATTCTCTCTCTTCTTTTTTTTATTTTGAAATTGAGCTCAAACAAACTCTAAAAAATTCAAGAAAATTCTATGAAAATCCTTGGAAAATGAAAAGATAAATAAAAATAATTTCGGTTTTATTTTAAATTTATTTTAACCATTTAAAATATTTTCACTTTCTAAGCTTTAGTTTAATCCAAATAAATTCAAAAATTCCAAAAATTTGAAAATAGGATAGAAATGGATAGATTGGAATTTTATATGAATTTAGAAATTTTAATGGGTTCAATCGGAGTTAAAACGAAAGAGAACGGGCTCTCGGAAGTTTGAATTGAGAGAAAAAGAATAATTCAGATTTCTGGAATTATGTTTGAACTGAAAAATCAGATTATGGCGTCATCAGGGAAATGATTTTCAGACGAATTGGAAATGATTTTCAGATTATGGCGTCATCAGGGAAATGTTCGATGATTTTCAGGGAAATGAAAAATCAGAGAGAGAGAGGAAAGACGGACGGTCGTATGAGCGATGCGACACAAGGAGGAAATCGGGGCCGTCGGATGGAGAGCGAAGGGGGTTAGGTGAAGATGGACGCACGAGATTTTCAGAAAAGTCTAGAATTTTAAATATAGCTCAGAAAAATATAAAATTACTTCCAAAAGTTCCAGAAAAATTCAAAGAACTTCCCGGAGATGTTTTGGACTTTCATAAAATATTTCCAACTTATGTTGGTATTATATTTTCATAATAAAAATACTTTTTAATGTCAAAATAGATTTTAAAACTCTTGAAAACTCGAACACCAAATAAAGGCCAAATAAATCCTAATAATTAATTTGAATTAGGATTTTATAGAAAATCAAAATATCATTTTATTTAATAGTATTTTTAAGTTTTACTTTAACTTACTTTTCAAATCTAGCTTTCTTAAAAGCGAAAAAGTATGAACAATATTCAAATTTCACACAAATAAAACTCTTATTTTTATTTTAAACCAAATTAATTTAATTTTAATATTTTAATTTTTTATCCAAAATTTTGAAATAAACAGCTGGGCTGTTACACATACCAACCTTGTGGTAGTACAATAGGGCTTTGCAACAGTAGCTCACAGACAGGTCCATAACTTGACTTAGGCTCAACCACATACCCCTTGTGCCCGACAATCAACACTGTATCACGGAGCAATAGTGCATGCCTTCACCCACCACCTAACCATTAGCCTAAGTGTTTATATTTTATTTCGAAATATTTTATAATCCTTCTTGACTCATCGAAATCAAGAATACACTTGAAAAGCTCATCATTTTATGTGAAAAGGGTATCCCAAGCCTAAGTTATATCTATGCAGGTCTAAGCATTTTCTACAAAAATTCTCTACCCATACTAGTGACTAACTAGAGTTTTATTCTACGGTGACAAGGTATCAAGGAATTCAATGTCAATGGAGGAATTAACAAGTAGGTAATAACTAAATTTAAAACTGAATTGAAATATGTTGAATAAAAATATGCATGCAGAATAGTTTAAAACAACATAATTTTATTTCACAATCTGGGATCAACATGATCAAGGAGTGTGACATGCCTTGCTCCACGAATTGGCGTGAATCATCATCGAAGAATTCTTCCGAATCGTCGCAGTCTACAAGCGAAAATTACCCAAGAACTCAAATAAAACCCAAATAAATTTAAATAAACAGAAAAATTAAAAAAGAGGGAAGAAATGGATAGATTGGGATTTTTTTTATGAATTTAGGAATTTGAATGGACTCAATCGGAGTTAGGATGAAGGAGAACGGGCTCTCAGAAGTTTTAAATCAAAGAAAAAGAATAAACTTGAATTTCAGAAATTATTTTTCTAAATGAAATCAAAATTATGTCGTCAGCATTGGATTTTCTTTTTCGACTAAATTGTTTTTCTATTGGAAAATTAGGTTTATGATGTCATGCTGACGTCAGCCCTAATTTGACCGAGACTGACTAGTAGGCCCGATCTACCATGGTCCAGGTCCATGGACCGAGGAAAGGCTGAGGTGGTAGGGAGGGCGACATGGTGCTGACATGGCGGGTGATTGGGCTAGTTTTGCTGACGTGGCGTGCCAGCTGGCGACACGTGGCTGCCATGTGGGCAGTCGGTCTGACGAGGTGCGTCGGGCACAGCTTGACGCCTACATGTGCTGCTTGTGCCGAGATGGTGCTGACGTGGCATGACACGGGGGCTGAGCCGGCTGTGGTGGCATGGTTGCCGGCGAGTGGCGCATGGGGCCCTAGGGTCACCGGCGGCATAGGCCATGGCGAGGGACGGTGAGGGGACCAGGAGCAAGAGGAAGATGATGACAACCCAAATTACCTTGGCGCAATGTCCGGGGATGCTCGGAGGCGGCCAGCGGTAGAGAGGCGGTAGAGGCGGCTCATACTCTGGTGAGGGTGAGCTCCGGCGGCGCTCGAGCGTAGAGGAGGGGCACATGGGCTTCGTGGAGAGGTGGACAGGCCGAGGGGGTGACGACGGGGCTCGAAGGTGGCCGAGGCGGCGAGGATTGCTCGCTGGATGGCGGCCGCAGCTAGCGAGAGGGTGGTGCGGTGTGGGGGCAGTGGGAAGCTCAAGAGGGAGAGGAGAGCGGAGGGGGAGGTTGGTTAGATGGGGGTGCTTGGCGGTGGCTTTTATGGGGAGGAACAGAGCCGGGCGAATTTCTCGCTGGCAGTTACGGGTGGTGGCGGCGATTGTAGAGGAGATGGGGAAAGAGGGTGTGGAAAGAGGGGGATTGGGGCGGGGGATTGAGGAGGTCGTTGCGGGCCGCACGGGTAAGGAGAGAGAGGAAGGAAGGGAGGAGTCCCGGGTGGAATGGCGGTGGGAATTGCGGCGGCGGTTGCGGCGCGAGGAGGAAGAAGAGGCGTGGAGAAGAAAGGGGCGGGGGTGACAGGCAGGGCCTGGCGGTCAGAGAGAGAAGAGAGAGGGACGGAGCGGGTGGCGGGGATTGCAGCCACGTAGGTCATTTAGTGCTTATGTTGCCCAGGGAGGGTGACATAAGGAATCCAGCGATACACTGCGACACAAGACATGATTTCCATTACCTGCTACAACACAACAATCATATATCACACTTTGTTATAATGTCTCTAAAATTGATAATACCTATATACATAATTCTATTTTTAAAGTGTCACAAGCAGCTACAGGGCAACGTATGTGGATTCTACGTTTGCCGCCATATGAAGGAAATCATGGACGCTAAGACGAATGATCCAGAGGTTTGTCAACATTCCAATAATTATTATTTTCTAATTATATATATGTATATATACACACACATGCTAATTAATGACTTAACATTACTCCTAGCGATAGGACTTCGACGAAAGTGCTATTGATCTTGACAGACTCATCAAAATTCGAGGAAACCTCTCCCAATTCTTGCTAGTAGAGGTCATATATAAGACTTGAGAGTTCCACCACGGCAATGGTGATTAGATGTTGAAACGTTTGATTCAATTGTAATCACTCAATTGTGCTTAATCAAACAATTCATTCAATTTAATTCATTTGTGAGATCTTTGTAACGATTGTCATGCTATATATGTGATCTACTTGTGTTATTTGATTCATCTGTAAGATTTATGTAATGATTGTTCTGTGTTATATATACGTGTTCTTGCTTGTTTTCAGATGGCATGGCTAGCATATCCTAAGGCTAGCCGAAAAAGAGCAATCAACATCGCTGTCGAAATAGCTATCACAGACGGTTCGGTGTTCTAAACCGTCTGTGATATATATCATAGATGGTTTGGAACACCGAACCACCTGTGATATGCATGATATCATAGACGGTTTACAACACCGAACCACCTGTGATATGCACGATATCATAGACGGTTTGGAACACCAAACTGTGTGTGATATGCACCATATCACAGACGGTTAATAACAAAAATTGTCTGTGATATTGTGCATGTCACAGACGGTTAATACAAAAATGCCGTGATAGTGGAATGTCACAAATGATTTTTCAAAACCGTATGTATTGTAAGTTATCACAGATAGTGTAGGAGCTGCTCGTGATAACCACTATTATCACCGACACATAAATGCAGACGGTTTAGAAACCGTCTATGATGACGGTTTCGAACTGTTTGTGATAACTCTGTTTGTAGTAGTGATTTGGTATTCGGTAGATGGAAAGAATCGATACTCGATAGTCAGAAGGACTCGGTACTGGTAGTTGGAAGGACCCAGTGCTCGATAGTCATGGATTTTGTTATTGTGGTCAGTGATCAGTTGTCAGAGATTTCTAGTTGGTGCTTTGGTACTCGTGGATGGTGGTCTGTGTGGTACTCGGTGATTGTTGGTGCAGCAATTACCGGAGATCGATGAGTCGAGACTTAGCGAACGGTGTCTTAGTCATAGTGATCGGTACTTTCGGTGGTCGGTACTTGATGGATTCGTGGTCGATAGTGATGCTTGTTATTCCGAGTGTTCGGAGCGATGGTATTTCCAGTATTTGTGTTCGAGTACTCGATGAGCTAGCGATCGGTCATGGATAGCGGTTGTAACAGTCGTAATGAGTTGTCCGAAGTTGATTTTTGGAAAGTGATGGATATTGTGGTCGTGGATGACCTGGTTGGTATTCGTGGATGGTTAAAGGTATGGTTTGAGTGTGTGTGCCGATGGCGGCAAGTTATGGAGAACTTATGCTAGGAAAACGATTCTTTAGTCTTTGATGTGCAGGTTGGGGTGGATGCGGTCATAGTCGGTGACGAGGAGGACCAGGACTAGGATGAGAAAATCTAAGGTCCAGGCAGTCGAGGATGTCATGCGAGGTGGTTGAGCTCACGCTAGAGCGCGTGTAAATGAAAGTTTGTGATTCATAGAGAAGCTACGGGCGGTGCGGTCCAGGAGGCTTCGACATGAGCAGTGATGATTCATGGAGAAACTATAGGAGGTGCGGTCTTGAAGGCATCGACATGGGAGTTGATGGTGCGTGATGGAGATACAGGAGGTGCTATCCTAGAAGCTTCGTCACATGTTGAGTTAGGAGTTGTGGATGGAGTTCATAACTGAGAAGATTGACACTTTCAGTAAAACCCATGTTCGAAAGGGTTTCGAGTCCCTTGATTTGAGGAAGAGATAGAGTTCGGTATTTGTGTTTGAGTCAGACACAGTTGGGATGTTAGCCTAAAAAAGTAGGGAGAGGTTAAGGACTAATGTGTGTCTTTTGAGGAAGTTTTATGGTAGTTTTGAGAGAGCTTTCATCGAGAAGGCTTTTAGGGTGCTTGTGAGGGCATTTTATAAATCCACAAAGTTCCAGCAATGAAGATAGTCTTGAATCAACCTAGTTCTTGATTTTCTTGAAATGCACTAGTGATTGTTAGAGGTTTGGATCACACGACAACGAGCAAAGCAATTAAGCAAAACGGCCGAACAGATCGGTCGATCGAGCGAGCAGTCGAAAGCTTCATCGATCGTCAGGAGACTCCAAAAAACCGACGATAATTATTCACCCCCTCTGATTGTAGTAGTCAATCCTACAAATATCATGAAGCATATTTGCTTCTAAATTCTTTTATCACTACTACAGAAAGCCTAATACTAGACGGCCAATCACAGACGGTTTGACAAAACTGTCTGTGACCGACACTAACACAGACGGTTTTAATTTGGACACCGTCTGTGTAGGCAGCGTCGGAGAAGACGAGTATCACAGACGGTTGTTCTTATGCCATACAATGAGCACTTCCATTGGATTTTAATTGTAATTATACCAAAATGGAACAAGGCTATATACCTTGATTCTTTAAGTAAGAACAAATCTAAGTACACAGCTATCGCCGAAATACTCGAGAGGTCAGTACATTGTACATTGTACTCTTTTTTCCTTCCGAATGACTAATCTAACTTTTTCGAATAACGAAGGTCGTTCGCCGCATACATTCAACAAACACGTGGCTCGACGACAGGGGCCAAGCCCTTGAAACATTCTCGCAATTTTTGGGTATTCACTGGCTACACATTAATTAATCCTATACAACACTTAGCAGTAATGCCTTTTGATTTAACACATTCTATTTTTGCGGTGCCACCGGCGGAGGCCGGGCAACACGTGTGGATACTACGTGTGCCACCATATGAGACTACTCCTCGATTCCTCAAGATCGGCAATTCTAAGGTTTGTCAATCTTCCGACATTCATTTCATACTTGTCACGTTATATATGTAAGCGCGTTGATTTTCCTATCGATAGGCTGCGTCCATCCCTACATGTGCATTGAAACAGTAGACTTTGCAAAATTCAAGGAGAGTTCGCTTGGTTTTGTGCAAGAAAGTCATTAAATCCAATGGATAGTTCCACTGCAATCGTAATTATGAATTTGTTAATGGATATTAATATCATTTCAATTAATTCATTTGCGAAATGGATGCTTTATGTTTGTGAATGAAATGTGATGTGAATGAAGTGTGATATGTTTGTCAAATGAATTGAGATCTGAATTGTATGTATACATATACTGTTCATCCGCTTGTTTGAGAGGGCATGGCTAGCATTTCTGAGGCTAGCCAATAAATGTAAGTAGATTTAGGGTAGAAAGGAACATCACGACGGTTTGTAGCTACAAACCGTGCGTGATATTTCAATATCACGACGGTTGTTCGACAACCGCCCGTGATAACCTTCGATTATCATCGACCCATAAATTCGCACGGTTCACAAAACCGTCTGTGATGACGTTTTTGAACCGTCTGTGATGACGTTTTTGAACCGTCTGTGATGACCTTTTCTGTAGTAGTGTATCCTCACAAACTCCAAAGAATGGAGAAATAAATGTATTGATAGCTAGGTCTTGTGATAATCTGGCAGATATATTCACAAAGGCTCTCCCAGCCTCTAGCTTCTAGAAGTACATGCGAGGCATAGGGATGAGACGACTTAACGAGTCACAAGGTTCAGAGGGAGTAAATCGCTAAACTATAGCCATACTTAAGACTGGAAGACTTATATGATCCTAATGTTGTATTCTTTTTCCCTTTGTCAGTTTTTCTGAAGTTTTCTCACGTGAAAGTTTTTAATACGGTAGGAAGTGTGACGCGAGAAACAGATGTGATGTACTCTTTTCTCCATTCCTTTTTTCCTACTGGATTTTTGGGAGGAGTTTTTAATGAGGCATATACATGTCGTGGTATTCACCCAAGAAGGTTACGTTGTGGGTAAATATCGAAACTAAGAAGGTTATGTTGTGGGTAAATATCGAAACTACCCCTGAGGGGTTTTGACTATAAATAAATAAACTTATGTATAAAGAGAAGAGATCTAAGATTAATAAAAGACTTAGTTCCTTGGTGTTTTTTCTAATTGTTTTTGATGATTCTCTATTGATTGGTTGTGTGGATTGCTTTAGTGATGTTATTTTCTCAACACTTCTGACTCACTGTCGAACTCCTCTTACTCTTCTCTGGAGTGGCCCACAGCCATGGGGTCGAGCACGGCGAGTAGAACGATGGTGTGTGGGTAGATATGAGCGCAACGACGACCGTGGTGAAGCAGCCTCCATTGGGGGGCCTCGGTGTTGCACGTTGACGGGTACTGGCACATCAGTGCATGCTGCAACAAGAGAGTAGATTTTGATTTTTTCATTGGAAAAGAAATAGATTCAAATTTAATACTACAAAGATATAAAACTATTTTACGCTAGAAATTTGAACTTGCTTTTGAATTTGACATTTCATTTTTATAATTTACATATTTTGTAATATCTGAAGATTCCAAAGTCAAATATGATTTCTTAACTTAGCCCTGTTAAAACATAATAATATAACATAGATATCAGATGTATTGATTTGAATTTCCAATTATTATATGATACTACACATTTCAAACTTAACAAGAAGAATGGTGGTCATATGCTTACTTTTACACAATTTGAATTTTGGACAAAGTTCGTGACTGAGGACCCAAGATCTATGGCCAACATTCCATTATATTACCGTGGACAGCACATAGTATTTGGATGTTAATTACGGCACTCTAAACACTTGAGCAAAAATGTGACATCACACATATTTTCAGAATTACATGTGCCGCTAATTGAAAGAGAGTTTTTACCATCCTTGAAAGGTACCAGGAGGTATCAGAACCTCTGTAACACCCCAGGACCCACAGTGCCTTGGGATGCTGCTAATGCTACTCTACAGCTAGTCAATTTATAAAATAAAAAAAACTAGCAACAGTACTAAGCAAGATAGTATAAGCGGAAACGTAAACAACTAATAATTAACAGAATAATAAGAGCAAATTAATATTCATAATCAACTTAAACATAATAACCAAATGAACGGTTCCGAAATAACATTAATAAGATGAAACATTTCAACAATATGATAACTAAGCAAAGAACTAGAATTCTTTCTACTTTAATTCAGCATTAAGATTATAATACAGGTGCATCAGTGCGGTGCTGCTCTACCCTTCCCAATGCATGCTCAAAGTCCACCTATAGGGAGGGGGAAGCAAGAGTGAGATAAAAATCTCAGCAAGCAAACTGTTTAACAAGTTATTCAAACTACAAGCAATTTAAACATCATCATTATAATTCCATACATCCACAATTACAAATTTTATGTTCATAATTATTAAACCACCATAACTTTCATGAATCATACCTCTTAAATTTCATATTTAATTAGCATATGAATGCAATCATTTTATCCCGTATTAATTGCAAAAGAAACATTTATTCCTCCAGCAACCACAATAAATTAATCAACAACATTTAATCTTCCATAATTAACAACGTATATATTCACGACCTCAATTCACTATCAATGACAATAAAAATATTAACAATTAAGTCATGATTGACTACTTTAAATCCTCAATCACTACCACTACCAAAGGCAATAAAACATATATATGTCTTACTTCAATACTATATTACTCCCCATATCCACAATTACTATAAACAATTAAAACAAGAGAAAAGAGTTTCATGCCACCATCATAATCACACAAGGGACGAACCACATTCCAAGACCACAACCACAACCTTCATTCCATCAATGGCTCACAAGAGCCAATTCCACATTACAACTATGAAGTTGTACATTCCACAAAATAACTTCACCACATTATATTGCATATGTATGCAAATGATCATTCCACAATGCAATGCATATGAATGCTCATGCTATGCTCCACATTACTCTTGCCGGGCAGAAAGTGCGATGCATCGTATTTCGCAATATACGAATGCTTCCATGGCGAAGAGGTGCGTCAGACACGTCAATATACGACGCTATACCGGTACGGTCGCAGCTATAAGCGGCGACATCCACATACAAAGGACATGATATGACATGAGTGATATGAATGATATGATAGTTCATTATTCACATTAATTCATCCCCAAGGAGCATTATCATGCTCACAGCATATCCACATCCACCACATGCTAATTTCATGATCAACATTTTAACATTAAGCAAGAATTACCCAATTAAAATATCATGCAATCATGGCAATTGTATCGAATTACGATAATAATGTAAACTGAATGTAATAAGAACAACAGGTTAAACGGTAGCAACCACCGCTACGTTTACTTGCCTCAATCCGACGAAGCGAAGTACAACGCAAATCAAGAGCGCTCAGGGACAAGACCACCTGTCCATAAGACAACTCTCAGCACTCAACCACAGCATACAAACACGACATAAATATATAAAACATCGCTAACAACCCGAACCCGCAAAAACTCCTCTCCGCTCCACAATTCAACAACTTGTTCTCAGCAGCAGCGCTGCTTCATAATTTTGTGTCTTTAAAAATATAGATCAAAATATAGCAAATAATACCTCTCTAGATTCATGACTTAAAACCTACAATTTTCATGGAGAACACCTATTTTTATTTTACTCACAGCTGGGAGTAAATTAATGCCCAAAACAGAGGAAAGACTCTGCTCTGGCAGATTGGGAAGCCGCATTCAAACGCGTGCCCACGACAGCACAGAGGCCTAAAAATTCCCAAATTTATGGCGAAGCTAGATATATAAATTATCTACAACTTTCCCAACAACGGCCAAGGCCCAAAAATTCGTTTACTATTTGTAAACCCCGGATTACAGTTGGACTGTACCAATCCGTCCGCCTGTCGGACATCGATATTGCCGACTCCGTATCTCCCAGATCCCGTGGTATAAAAACTTAAGAAAAATAAATGAGATACATATCGAAGTCATCTACAACTTTCCTTTCGGGCAGACCGGCAGGAAAATTAGTTTACTAATTTTAAACTCCGTTTTACCGTCGGGCTGTACCGATCTGTCCGTCTGCCGGACAGCGGTATTTCCGACACCGTATCTCCCAGATCCCACGGTAGAAATATTTGACAAAAATACAAGAAATAGATATGGAAGTCCTCTACAATTTTCCTTTTGGGGAGACCAGCAGGAAAATTCGTTTTCTAGATCAAATCTGCGAGACAAGCCGCGCTGCGCGAATAGATCTAAAACCAATCCGCGACAAAACTCTAATCGGGCAATTGATCTAATATCTACCATCAAATTCCGTGCCAAGAACCCTAATTAAACCATAAAACAGAGGATTTGGGATGAGGTAAAATTACCAATCTGAAGAAATTCCCCAAAATTTTCCTCCTCTTCTTCTTCTCCTTCCTTCTCCTTCCTTCTTCTCCTCCTTTTTCTTTTCCTTCTTCTTCTTCTCCTTCTCCAAGGGGTAGCAATGAGGGGAATCACCTTTGGAGGGAGGGGCTGCACCCAAGGGGTGGGGAGGGTGAAGGGGCCAAGGAGGGGTTTATAAAGGGGTGCTAGGGTTTGGGAGGGGGTACGTGCCCCCATTTGGGCTGGTTGGCCCAAATCGGCTAGCCCACCCCTCCGGATAGCCCAAAATGTCCAAATTAATTGTTTTAATTTATTTTATTTATTTTTCATTGTTCTACAATTTATATTTTTCCCTTCCGCGATTTACCGAAAAACCGGCGATTCCGCGATTGTTTTAAAATCTTACGCCGTAACGACGTTCGGGATATTACATTCTCCCCACCTAAAAAGGATTCGTCCTCAAATCTCGCTCCTCAACCCACGAGACAAAAAGAACAATCAAGGAAAGAACAACCAAAGAATAGAGCATCCCAAGAATATCACAAGGGAGCAACAACTACGGGTTCTCACCCGCCTCGATGAACTCGGGTCCTTCTTCTACGTTTGTACTTCAAGCTCCCACGTCACCTCCTGCTTGAACTGATTCATCAAGAGGGCCTCAACATCGACTCCGTCGAGTCCACGACATGTGCGGGACAACGCTGAGCACCCGTAACTCCTCTGCCGGCTCTGAGCGGCCAACAGATCCTGTCTTTCTTGCATAATTCCCCCGCCACAATTATCAAGCCACTATATAATAACATACTCCTTTTGAGAATATTCTCCTCTATATATTATAATCGGGATAATACATTGTACCCCTTTTTAAAGTATTCGACCACAGATTCCACTCACAACATTACTCGAAGCACAAGCAATAACTTTGCAAAAGGAACCCAACCAAAAGAGGAATAAATGATTCTCAAGCAACACACTATCAAACAATCTTCCTTCAGAGGACCTCGATCCAAAACAAAGGATTCACAACAACACCATTCACACTCTCCAAATAGACATTTGGAGAATCCACACTGCACAAGCCAAGAGTGAAAATCACTCGACAAACCAAAATAATCATTTTCTTTTCCTAACTGAAAAAGAATACACCACGACATATGACACTCAATTTGCAGATGACCTCTGCCATAAACACACAGTTTAAACAAGAATCAAGAGAGCACATTACTGCTCGAGATATTATTAATTTCCCAATCCATTCCCTTTGAAAATTTAACTTCCTTGAGCCAAAGGTTTCCAAATCATCGACCAACACACCAACTAGATACCATACACCTCTTAAAGACTTTGCAACCCAAATTAATTACCCCTTTCTAGGAGAGGCAAAAAAAGTAAATTCCAGCACAAAGGAAAATATTACCATCTGCAATAAACACAAGACCAGAAGAAATAGCAATAAATCTTGGACAACAAAAGATAAGACACAGCTGAAGGCACATGCCTCCTCAAGAAGAAAAACCCAAATCTCAAACAAATAAGAATACAATATTGTCATTCGAGCTCAAGAAGCTCTTATACGGCGAATATATTGCTATTCGAGCTCAAGTAACTCTTATGCGGCGAGAATAAGAAGTCAAATACACCTCAAAAAGAAACACACAACTTGACTTCAACCTCCAATACTTTTACCAAACTTTTCTTTTAACAAAGAGAACAACCTTCTTTGATTACGGTATCACCTCGACAATTCCAACAAAAAGAATTGAAGACTGCAACACATTAATCCCTTAAGAACTAATAAAAAGGCTTTTGCTCAAATAATTTCAGCTGCCACATAAGTCAGGAGATCAAAAGATCGCATACGCAAATTTCAAACTTTTGATTGAAATAGTATCATGGAAGTTATCAAATACTTTTACTTAAATAACATTCAACTTTATCATCACAACCACATACTGACCAACATGCTAACATCATATTAATACATTCTTAACAAGCATCATCATATCCACAAATCTCTTCATAAACTTTTTCAAAAGGAACACAAGAATTCAGTTCGTCATGTTTCTATCATCTAAATAAGATTGCAACTACTTGATCTAGGGAAAACCTAGTGCATAAGCCACCATATTAAAACAAAGCTCTTAAACAAGATGATACTAGAACATGGCAATCTCACAAAACATGCTAGTAAAAATCTCTTGTTAAATTTCATATATTCAATTCTTATTGATGCTCAACTCTAATTTAGCACGAAATTGATTGTACTCTATTCATTACTAGCAATGGTTGATTATTAATTTATCATAACAACATTCATGATCTAACTCTATTTACAATCATAAAACAATCATGAACTTAGATTCAATATTTCTCCTTACGATAAAAAATTAGAACGAAACAATTTTAAACTTCAATAATACCAGTTTGTAAGACAAGATTCTACAATTCAATACCTCAACCTTCATCTATTTCTTTATACATGTTTCAACAATTTAGCACGGTAAAAGATAGATGAATCTAGCAATTGAACATGCTCATAAAGTATCTAAATAAATGACATGTTAAAGGTCAATATTACCAAGGTAATATTCCAACACATCCTTACCTACTAATTTCCAAACGGTCAAATTAAATACTAAAGTCAAGAATAATTCAATTTACCTAACATGATAGAAATTTAAACAATCATAATAATCATTCTAATTCTTTTTGCACACTTCTCAATAACTCCATGAGTTCCAAACATATATAGACAAATTCTAAATCACAATTCTTCCAGAAACTATTACAAGGTGATATCAAATTAATAAACTACACTTCTGAGGATGCTAATTAAAATTAATTATGCAACATGCTAACATCTCAACTTGATAATTTGTACCTTAGGAATTAATTTATATGATTACCACTTTCCATATAAGCATAGCAAAACACCATAAATGGTTTTAACACTCTCTTTCAAAGAGGAGTGAAAATAACTTCAACACTCGAAATAATCTAAAAAGAAAGTACATAGATCCAAGGCTTTAACATATTAATGAGTTTGCAACTTAAAACTTTCATTACGAAAGATACCAAGCGAACCAACGAGACATGAATCACAACAAGACAAAACATCCGAAGGGAACATCCTTACAAATCAACAATATTCACAAGGAGCAAAAGTGTCTCAAATGTTCTGAAAAGAAACAATAATTGTTTCAAGGAACAGGTAGAGACCAATTGCATACCCTCAACTGCAAGAACCACAAACTCAAAAGAAATTCGTTAACTGCAATATGCCAAGAATCGACCGGAATCAACTTAAGGAAGATAACAACTTTTCTAAGAAATTCACTCACAACATTTGCAATTAAGTTACCTGAGATAACCGCATTGCTAATCCCCATGCTACAAACAGTGGTATAACCTGGCAATGCCAAGGCAGCAAATACAACCTCTACATCTTATCATTAACAATTCCCACTCATAACAGTCATAGGAGCAAATCATAATCATACAAGATCATCTCATAACATAAATCATTATTGCAACATGTCAAAGGCATAAATGCAATGCTTGACCTATCCCATCCTACTGTGCAAGTGTGTCAATTTAATAGTTTAATTACCACGGACCTAAAGCCCGCTCTGATACCAACTGTAACACCCCAGGACCCACAGTGCCCTGGGATGCTACTAATGCTACTCTACAGCTAGTCAATTTATAAAATAAAAAAAACTAGCAACAGTACTAAGCAAGATAGTATAAGCGGAAGCGTAAACAACTAATAATTAACAGAATAATAAGAGCAAATTAATATTCATAATCAACTTAAACATAATAACCAAATGAACGGTTCCGAAATAACATTAATAAGATGAAACATTTCAACAATACGATAACTAAGCAAAGAATTAGAATTCTTTCTACTTTAATTCAGCATTAAGATTATAATACAAGTGCATCAGTGCGGTGCCACTCTACCCTTCCCAATGCATGCTCAAAGTCCACCTGTAGGGAGGGGGAAGCAAGAGTGAGATAAAAATCTCAGCAAGCAAACTGTTTAACAAGTTATTCAAACTACAAGCAATTTAAATATCATCATTATAATTCCATACATCCACAATTACAAATTTTATGTTCATAATTATTAAACCACCATAACTTTCATGAATCATACCTCTTAAATTTCAGATTTAATTAGCATATGAATGCAATCATTTTATCCCGTATTAATTGCAAAAGAAACATTTATTCCTCCACAAACCACAATAGATTAATCAACAACATTTAATCTTCCATAATTAACAACGTATATATTCACGACCTCAATTCACTATCAATGACAGTAAAAATATTAACAATTAATTCATGATTGACTACTTTAAATCCTCAACCACTACCACTACCAAAGGCAATAAAACATATGTATGTCTTACTTCAATACTATATTACTCCCCATATCCACAATTACTATAAACAATTAAAACAAGAGAAAAGAGTTTCATGCCACCATCACAATCACACAAGGGATGAACCACATTCCAAGACCACAACCACAACCTTCATTCCATCAATGGCTCACAAGAGCCAATTCCACATTACAACTATGAAGTTGTACATTCCACAAAATAACTTCACCACATTATATTGCATATGTATGCAAATGATCATTCCACAATGCAATGCATATGAATGCTCATGCTATGCTCCACATTACTCTTGCCAGGGCAGGAAGTGCGATGCATCGTATTTCGGCAATATACGAATGCTTCCCATGGGCGAAGAGGTGCGTCGTATTACGGCAATATACGACGCTGTGCAGCACGGTCGCGGCTATAAGCGGCGACATCCACATACAAAGGACATGATATGACATGAGTGATATGAATGATATGATAGTTCATTATTCACATTAATTCATCCGCAAGGAGCATTATCATGCTCACAACATATCCACATCCACCACATGCTAATTTCATGATCAACATTTTAACATTAAGCAAGAATTACCCAATTAAAATATCATGCAATCATGGCAATTGTATCGAATTACGATAATAATGTAAACTGAATGTAATAAGAACAACAGGTTAAACGGTAGCAACCACCGCTACGTTTACTTGCCTCAATCCGACGAAGCGAAGTACAACGCAAATCAAGAGCGCTCAGGGACAAGACCACCTGTCCATAAGACAACTCTCAGTACTCAACCACAGCATACAAACACGACATAAATATATAAAACATCGCAAAAAACCCGATCCCGCAAAAACTCCTCTCCGCTCCACAATTCAATAACTTGTTCTCAGCAGCAGCGCTGCTTCATAATTTTGTGTCTTTAAAAATATAGATCAAAATATAGCAAATGATACCTCTCTGGAGATACGGAGAACACCTATTTTTATTTTAATCACAGCTAGGAGTAAATTAATGCCCAAAACAGAGGAAAGACTCTGCTCTTGCAGATTGGGAAGCCGCGTTCAAACGTGTGCCCACGACAGCACAGAGGCCAAAAATTCCAAAATTTATACAGTAGCTAGATATATAAATTATCTACAACTTTCCCAACTACGACCAAGGCCAGAAAATTTGTTTACTATTTTTAAACCCCGGATTACAGTCGGACTGTACCAATCCGTCCGCCTGTCGGACATCGATATTGCCGACTCCGTATCTCCCAGATCCCGTGGTATAAAAACTTGAAAAAACATACATGAGATACATATGGAAGTCATCTACAACTTTCCTTTTGGGATGACCCGCAGGAAAATTCGTTTACTAATTTTAAACTCCGGTTTACCGTCGGGCTGTACCGATCTGTCCGTCTGCCGGACAGCGGTATTGCCGACCCCGTATCTCCCAGATCCCACGGTAGACAAATTTGAAAAAAATACAAGACATAGATATGGAAGTCCTCTACAAATTTCCTTTTGGGGAGACCCGCAGAAAAATTCGTTTTCTAGATCAAATATGCGAGACAAGCCGTGCTGCGCGAATAGATCTAAAACCAATCCGCGACAAAACTCTAATCGGGCAATTGATCTAATATCTACCATCAAATTCCGTGCCAAGAACTCTAATTAAACCATAAAATAGAGGATTTGGGATAAGATAAAATTACCAATCTGAAGAAATTCCCAAAATTTTCCTCCTCTTCTTCTTCTCCTTCCTTCTCCTTCCTTCTTCTCCTTCTCCTTCTTTTTCTTTTCCTTATTCTTCTTCTCCTTCTCCAAGGGGTAGCAATGAGGGAAATCACCTTTGAGGGGAGGGCTGCGCCAAGGGGTGGGGAGGGTGGAGGGGCCAAGGAGGGGTTTATGAAGGGGTGCTAGGGTTTGGGAGGGTGCACGGCCCCATTTGGGCTGGTTGGCCCAAATCGGCTAGTCCACCCTCCGGATAGCCCAAAATATCCAAATTAATTGTTTTAATTTATTTTATTTATTTTTCATTGTTCTACAATTTATATTTTTCTTTTCCCGCGATTTACCGAAAAACCGGCGATTCTGCGATTGATTTAAAATCTTACGCCGTAACGACGTTCGGGATATTACAACCTCCTCACCAAATTACACTTAAACTCTTGGTACCTCCATCTTTTAAACACTTGATACCTCTTGGTATTAGCTCAATAGATCGCTTGGTACCTCCCAAGGATGGTACCCAATTCTTCTACGCTCTTTCTATTTCAATCTTCTGTCAACATAGCTTTCCTTTGGTCATAATAGCCGGTTGCCGGTGTCCAAAGAATGCTTTAAGCAAGGCAAAACGAAAACGATATAAAGCTCATCTACGCATTGGCGCATACAACTGGTTGCCCGTCTCACCTATTGTAACCCCCAATCTTTGTATCAGGTGATGCCTGTGCTATTCACCACACTACTACAGGAAAGGTCATCACAGACGGTTCGAAAACATCATCACAGACGGTTTTGCGAACCGTCTGAATTTATGGGTCAGTGATAATACGAGGTCATCACAGACGGTATTTCAACCGTCTGTGATAGCTGATAATCACTAAAAACCGTCTGTGATATGGTGATAATCACAGACGGTTTTTAACTAAAAACCGTCTGTGATACCTGATAATCCCAGACAGTTTTTAACTAAAAACCATCTGTGATTATCAGCTATCACAGACGGTTTTTAGTTTTTAGTTAAAAACTGTCTGTGTTACATGATAATCACAGACGGTTTTTAATTAAAAACTGTCTGGGATTATCAGGTATCACAGACGGTTTTGAACTAAAAACCGTCTGTGATATTCCTTCTACCCCTAAATCTATTCCTATTTATTGGCTAGCCTTAGGAAATGCTAGCCTTGCCCTCTGAAACAAGCAGATGAACAAGTATATAAGGCATCCATAAACATCCAATACACATAACATTTCATTCACAAACATAAAGTATCCACTTCGCAAATGAATCAATTGAATTGAAATAAAATATCCATTACACTGCATTACAATGCAATAAAAACAAGCAAATACAGACCGTCTGTGATACTTTAGTATCACAGACGGTTCATCAGTAACAACCGTCTGTGATACTCGTCTTCTCCGACGCCGCCTACACAGACGGTGTCCAAATTTTTTTGTTACATGCCCTTTGAAAACAAGCAAATACAGACGGAAAACAAGCAAATGCACACGGAAACACAACAACACACATTCAGATCTATTACAGGATAACAAGCTAACGAACCCTTCATGACACGACGGTGCCGCTGAAAAAGACACACTTACGACACTTACGGCCGGCAAGAGTGTGTTGTCCAATGACCGCCGTGTCAGCGACGGAGGCGCTAGCTCATAGCGGAGGGGAGAAGCAAATTTTTTTGTTACAGGATAACAAGCTAACGAACCCTTCATGGCACGACGGTAAGGTGAACAAGACACACTTACGACACTTACGGCAAGAGTGTGTTGTCCACCTCCCGCCGTCTTGCGACGGAGGCGCTAGCTAGCTCATAGCGGAGGGGAGATGCATGCAGGAAAGCTAGCTAGTGGATGAACTCACCCGTGACTAGTACCGGTACGTGGAAATATAATGTAGATGGGGAGTTATTAATAAGGGCCGAGCAGTGGGAGGACGGGTGAGATCGAAATCCCGTCGTGCCTGTCATTCGATGTGGAGAGAATGGACGGGTGAGATCGAAATCCAGGGTAGTACACCAATTATTGGTTATCGATCGATTACCACAGACGGTTATTAAAATTAACCGTCTGCGTTGTCTCGCTTATCACAGACGGTTCGTTTAAGAACCGTCTGTGAAATTTCACAGACGGTTCTTAAAACGAACCGTCTGTGTTGTATACATTTTCACAGATGGTTTCTATTATAAACCGTCCGTGAAAATATCACAGACGGTTTCTATTATAAACCGTTTGTGATAGTTTAAGCACAGACGGTTCCGTATGAGCCACCTGTGATGTAGCCGTCCAGTTTAGCATCTTTTGTAGTAGTGCCAGGTTGTCTCCACAACTGACTATATATGGATAGTAGCAGCCTAGCAGTTGTTGAACATCTACAAATTAATGTACTCAGTTTACCAAATGGTGAATGCCAACTGCACTGATCTGAAGTAAAATGGAGGAGCAACTTGCACTTAGTTACCCACCGGTAATTGTCCGTGTTTACTTATAAAAATGTGTAACCATGTTATAAGATTAGCAGACAGCTAACAATATAGTGAAGAAAACAAAATCAGGAACCAAATGTAGGTAAGGTTGCATCAATAGCTAATCACGACAGGTCCTCTCATTTCCAAATAAGCAACAGAACTCCACTACTAACGATAATATTACTCCACTACGGGATATGTAGTTGACTCTATTGGTCTAGTTGCTGTTACTCGGAAGTGTGGTTACAATACTTTGTAAAGTCTACTATCAATAATCTAGAACAAAGGTTAACAAAAAATGTGTGGTAAAAAATTATACTACAATCTACAATCTGCAGCAATGTCCAAAGAGCACTCTCTAAATATTTAGTTGTCTTTTCATGCAGTATGATTTGGTTCTGCATAATGAAAGAAGCACGAAGTTAGGTGCATGTGCACTATGTTGTGAGTGGCAGGTGGTGATATTTTAGTATCCACCCGAAGAAGTTGCCACCAAGAACTGAAATATCTTTTTGAACTTTGTAGGTAGGGAAGGATGATGTCAATGCAGCTGCTATGAATCTTGTGATGCATTGCTATTTGAAATTGAATGTGTTTTGTAATGTTATCTTAATGTGTGTCGTGAACATCTGGTTATTTTTCTTGATTTTGTGTTGTCAACAATTTTAATAAACAAATCCTGGCCTTCAATTTGTCGGTTGTTTATTAAGAACCGCTGCGATAACCAGGTTTTCCTGTTGTTTTAATTAAAACCGTGCGTGAATGATCCTGAAATAAAACCCGTGGTGATAATGCCATGCGCCTTCGAGCCGCCTCGTCTTCATTTCGATCCGGATCTGTAGCCACTGCTGCGCTTTCGAGCCTAAGCGATTTGAGGCCGATTATTTTGGTGGGAAGAGGCGAGATTGAGCTTTGAAGATTCATTCAATTCATACTTTCCTGCTGGGTGGCTAGCTCTAGATCGATATGGTTAGTAAGATAATTTATTTTTCTTTAATTGCATTACAATTTAGATTTAAGTAATTGGTGAGTGTTATTGAAGATGGTTAATTTGTAAAATTGTTGGTTATATAATAGTTGTTGTGTTTATAATATGATTTGCGCTAGCAAATTAAACCTCAATATAATACATGTGGCGGTATATATGTAGTAGTAATTAGTTAAGCTAATTTTATCTTGAGTTGTTATGTATGTACGTAACGTGGGACCAAAGTCGGATGTATGCATGCCGTGTGAGTGAAGAGTAGCACTATGTTGTGAGTGGCAGGTTGCTAGGGAAGGGATGATGTCAATGCAGCTGCTATGAATCTTGTGATGCATTGCTATTTGAAATTGAATGTGTTTTGTAATGTTATCTTAATGTGTGTCGTGAACATCTGGTTATTTGTCTTGATTTTGGAAGTCACAATTTAAATCAAATCCTGGCCTTCAATTTGGTCTACCAGATACTAATCTCAGTTTAACTACGTTTTTTCTCTGCAGGTAGATATTTTTAGCATCTTTAATTTCTAATTCTAATTAGATTTTGTATCCTCATCAACTGCATATAAACTGAGCCTACTTTTCTGTGAGAATTGAACCATTTCATGGCACCTTTCCAAAACTGGGACCGCCTACTGCTGTTTTTGGCAATACATCCTCAACCTTTCATGGTTCAGTTTTGCTATCAATTTCTTATTATCAGCAAAAACCAACTGATAAATGAGGAAATATTGATCAATTGAAGCAATTTCAGAAAAGTAGTTCAAGAGAAATATTTACTTTGCTTTTGGTATAGTTCCAGCAAAACTTAAGCACAGCTTCTTATTTCACCTGGCAATGTTTTATGGGGGGTAAACTTCAGTTGTACATTTGGAATATGTCCTTTTTTTGTGATTCTGGAAAGCTGTTTGTTATTTTTGTGATTCAGTTGTACAATTGTATCAGGACTATTAACAGTTTAATATTCAATGTTAATTCTCATCTTGCAAGGATTGTAGGGAAACTTAAATTTGCATGTCTCCTTGCAGAGCCTGGTTACTATGAAGAAGGAAACTTTGGTATAATCTTTCTAGTCAACAGTTTATTTTCTTAGCTTCCTGCATAAGCACTTTTTCTCATAAGAACAGTATCATCTTTCTCATAAGAACAGCATCATCTTTCTTGATTCCTCATTCCTGTGCATAGGGATCAAGGCCTTCAAGTGAAGCTCTCTTTATTCTCATTCATTGCATATTAATAGAACAAACTTAACATTGTTCGTTTGTTTCTCATCGTCATTAATTTGCTCATCTACTGATGAATTCCTTACACTGTATCACCTTCGTTCCGAATAAACTGGCAGACGCAGAAATCAGCCGAAATTTCGGTCATTTCGGCGTTTTTTTCACCCATATTTCGTTTTTTTTCGTTCAAAATTCGGTCACTTTCGTTCAGAATTCGCCCCTGTTTCGTCGTAGAATTCAAACGGGTTTTGAAAATTTCGGCGAAATTTCGATGAAATTCCGAAATTTCGACGAAATTCCAAAATTTCGGTGATTTCATTTCTTTCGCCCGGTCCCGAAATTTTTCCTGCGCCGAAAAAGTTTTCCCTGGTCGTGACTACACAGCAAATGGCAAAAATGAAAAGAAGCACCAGAGTATTTGATCATCCTGATATTTTTTTTCATATTCTCAAAAGATATTGTATTTCTAAGAATCAGCCCACTATCAGCGTTGTATGTAGCTTTCATTGAACATTTGAATATTCTGAACATGTACAAACATTATAGCAGCCGTTCTACATTTCTTTTGCTGAAACCGCATGGTCTGATAGTGCCCATGAAGCAGAAGCAAGCTCTAGCCTCAAATCATTATTAATCGCAGATAATATAAGGAAAGACTAATCTTTATACTTAAGGCTAATAGCAGCACCAATCCAAATCCCCATCGCCGGAGTCGCCCGCAAGGAAATACACTAGTTAATATCGATGTGAAACTGAAAGAGCCAGAGATGAGAACGCTACGGCCTCGAAGATCTTAACCATACAAAGGAAATCTACGGTGTGGTTAGAGATGGAACGTCGGACGAGCGAACCATGGGCACTACTAGGGCATGAAGTCGGCGAGTCCACGCTCCTAATCTTAGAGGCCTAATCGTAGAAAAGGGAAATAGTCTGCCCTACTGACGACCGCCACCTCCGCTGCCACTGGGACCCTCGGTGCCACTGCAGCAGGTGTTGCTACCAAAGAAGGCGTTATACGCCCGATCACACAAGTGGAGCAACACGTAGGTGCCGATGCCGGCGATGAGGCCGTAAGCGATGGAGTAGGTGAGCGGCGTGAGCGCGAGCGTCATGAACGCCGGCACGGCCTGTTGCATGTCTCCCCACTGCACCTCCGCCACGGCTCGCATCATCATCATGCCGACCAGCACGAGCGGCGGGCTCACCGCCCACGCGGGAATCGATGCCAGCAGCGGCGTCACGAACAGCGAGGCCACGAAGCAGGCCGCCACCGTCAGAGCCGTCAGCCCCGTCCGCCCGCCCACTCGGATCCCCGAGGATGACTCGATGAACGCCGTCACGGGCGACGTGCCGAGCAGAGAGCCGAACATGGTGGCCGCAGCGTCCGATATGAAGGCGAAGTACTCCCCCTCGAACTGCCCCGTCAAGTCGTCCACGAATCGAGCGAACCGCGCCATCGAGTAGAGGGTCCCCGTGGTGTCGAGGATATCCACGTAGAGGAAGGTGAAGAGGGCCTCCCAGAAGTGACCATGCCTTACGCCGCGGAAGTCGAGGGCGCCGGCGGTGGACTGGATGTAGTGCACATCCAACACCTTCTTGAAGTAGCCGAAGGCGTCGTTGCCGGAGGGCGTCCTCGGGAACATGGTGAAGGGGGTGTCGCGGAACCAGGACAATAATGTGACCACCAGGATGCCACTGACCATGGCACCTTTTATGTTCTTCATGAGGCAGAAGGCGATGATGATGAAGCCGAGGACAGCCAGCCAGAAGGTCTCAGAGGTCATTTGGCCAGAGAGGCACAGGATGTCCGCGGACACCGTGCCTCCCGGCATCAGCGCCACCGTGCCGTTCGGGAATGTGACCACCGGCGCCACCGGCACACGCTGCCGCGTGGGGCACGCGCCGAGCGTGACCAGTGTCGACGGGCTGAACATCACGAGCCCGACTCCCTGGTTGCTCTGCAGCCCAATGAAGGCCAAGAACAGACCGATCCCCGCAGCCGACGAGATCTGCACCGGCTTAGGGATCAGCTTTGCAATCTTAGAACGCAGCCGCACTACAGAGAGGAGCACGAACACCAGCCCCTCGAGGAACACTGCGGCCAGCGCGGCACTGTACGGGAGCTTGCCGGAGCCGTGAAAACCAACGACGCTGTAGGTGAAGTAGGCATTCGCGCCCATGCCGGGTGCCAACCCCAGCGGTAGATTGGCCAGGGCGCCCATGATGAAGGACCCAAAGATGGACGCCGCTACCGTGGCAACGATGAGGTCTCGTCGCACGTGCGCCACGCAGGTGGCGTAACCATGGTCCACAGGAGGGAACTTGCAAGTCGGGGACGGCGTGTCGCAGTCGTGGACGGTGCAAGTCGCACCGGAGTCGGAGAGGATAGCCGCGTTTACGGCAATTATATAAGACATGGTTAGAAACGTGGTTAAACCGGCAAGAAGCTCTGTAGTGAATGTGGTGCCTCGAGCGGCTATAGCAAAGTGATGGCCAAGGACGGAGTTCTCTACTGCATGGTTAATGTAAGCAGTTGTTTGCCCGAACATGGTGGCTGCGGCGCCGTCCCCGTTGCCAGGATGGGTGGGCTGATCACCAGACATGGTGTAGGTTAGAAGTTGGGGAGGTAAGAATTGTTTCGCAGGTCGATGTAGAGTAGAGGCAAGAGTTAGGAAGTGTACATACGCTGCACAGAGCCTCGCTGCAGGTGGACTGTTTAAATAATGCAAGCTTGAGGGCCAGAAGGAACGAACTAGTCAGGATCTTTCGAATCGTGTGCTACAGGATAAAGGAAACCATGATTCTGAATTAAAAGGGTGGTCAAATTGGATCCTTGTGGAGTCCCACTTCTGCTGTGTCTTTGTGTGCCAATTCCATGTCAAGGAGGGGTCCTAGTCATATACATATGTCACAAGCTATGAACACACAAGAGGGAGAATCGGAGCATTATCTCATGGCGCATCAAATAAATGCGACCCACCATGGTCTACATCAGATCAAATGGAACCGTTCGATTGGGCTAAAAAATAAGGAGGGAGGGATTAGATCATTTGTCCCATCTTACAGTGCATTTGATAAAATGTCCTGCGATGTGTCACTTACATGCGGGCCCTGCACCTATATGTAAGTAAGACATCATAGGATATTTTATCAAATGCACATTAAAGATAGGGCAAATGATCAAATATTTCAAAAAATAATGGTTTATGGCTGAAATTGCACTTTAGCTGGCTGAAATTATACTGTGAATGTGGCTTATTTGGCGTAATTAAATTTAAAAAATAAAAATAGAAAAAATATGTTAGCTTATCACAGACAATACAAACGAATACGGAAAATAAAGAACCGGCAAAAAGGCTCAAAAAAGCCAAAAGTTCAAAAATAGACAAAAAATACGAATAGTAAAAAATAAGTTAGGAGCCAGAAGCTGAAGCTCAAATGAGCGGAAAGTCGGTTTGCTGATTACTTAATAAAATATTGTAAAGTTAGTTGTTTAGGTAAACGCCCGAGATGTAAAGGGCATAGTAGTTGCTTTTCGAGTTATTTAAGCAAAGCATAAGTGGGTTTGTATTACACCGCATGTTCAGGCAGTGTTAGGAATACTTGAGTCTGAGATATTGTAACAGCCCAATTTTGCCTCACAATAAACAATGCATGATTTTCTTGAATTTTAATAAATTTTGGTACATTTTTAAAAATATTCTAAAGTCTTGTTGTAGTTTGAGATTTTAAAATAATTTCCTTGGCCAAATGTAATATCCTGAAAATCCTAAGAAATATAAAAATGAGGGTAACTTAAAAATTCCTGCATGCATTTATTCTCCCATCGTTTTCATTGGAGCTTTTTTTGGAAAATTTTGATTTTTGAAAATCAAAAGTGCATAAAATATAAATCATATCAAATCCGAATCAAATTAGTACACTTAAACTCAGCGAGAAATCTTCTCAAATTTTTTGAAAAATCAAGAGAAATAAAACTCTGAAAATCTACCTAATTGTTCGCACCATCCGAAAAGATTTCCCCGAAATCTTTCGAGTGTATCTGGCGAGTGACTAAAGTGCCCGAACCTCTTAACTTACCTAACCTCTTTCTCTCCCTTGATTACGACCACTTGTAGTTATTTACGACCACGTTGTGTTTGATTTTGACTACGACCACGTTGACTAGTCATGTACGACCATGTTGAGTAGTCATTTACGACCACGTGGGGTTCTTTGGATGTCGGCTTCAACCACTTGCTTGTAGACAACTTTGTTTAATTGACCTAATCTCTGTAGCTACTTGAACACCATTCGATTCTCAGTTGCTAGTCATACACCGTCCAATCTCGATACAACTCGAGCACATCTCCTAAACACTTTGCTTATCGAGTGTATACCCAAACAATCCCGCCATACCATCTCTCTTCGCTTGCTGACACGCTGGGCCCGCTGGCAGTAATCGTCTTCCACCTCATGCGCATGCGCCAGCTCCGCCGTGGTCATGGCCCGAGCTGCCCTCAGTTTTAGATGCCATGCCCGTAGTTACTACTCTGTTGCTGCCCACTCGTGCCTAACCCGTCGCTCCGACACGACAGATGTCTTCCCAGTTGTCATCGACTTCACATCACACTCCACAGTGAGAGACTGAGACCATACCTATAAAACCCCTCCAACCATACCATTTCCCCTTAGCTTGCCCCCTCGGCCTCTTGTGCATATTCCTTGAGCATTTCGCTCTCTAGATCATGAGAAACGAAAGTTGTACACAACTCTGGTGAGTATGCCACCATGCTCTAGCATCTCCAGCGAGCTTCTTTCCTCGACCCCACCTCAATGCGGCTTACCTCTCCTTGGAGCATCCTACTCATTTGGTTGACCTTTCATGATGAGGACATCACTTCTACTGATATGAACACTCCTCTTGCTGCTTCCATGAATGATGTGTAAGGTCCAATTACTCCGGCACATGCTCGTCAACTTAACTATCAGGTAAACTCGTTTTTAGGCGTAAATAATATTTCCGCTGAGAATCCGATACTTCCTAAGACTTGTGATTTTCTTGTTCTTAGGAATCATGGAGAGGAGGAGCCAACTCATGGCAAGAGGAACACATTAAGGACTTCACCTAATTCGCCCATCTCCACCAATTTGGTTGCATTCATCAAGGCTACTTCATCGGACTAACGAATTTAGGTTTATTATCCATGGTGCTGCGACACCTTTTGGGCCGAGGGCCTTCTATCACCACTTAGACTATTTGGGCCGGCCATCCCCTAACGCTTCCCCCTTGGGCCGCTATTTTCATGGGGACTGTTCACGTGAAAAGTATCGCGGCCGTACTGTTTACATGAACAGTAATCATGAATAGTACCACACCCTTTTCCTTAGATAAGTGCGGCTTCCCCCTCCCCTATTTAAGGAGGTCGCACCCTTTAGTTTTCCTCGGGTTTTTCTTAAGAGATTATTTTGCTTAGCAGTTTCACCACACGTTCGGTTGAGGAACCTCAACTTGTGAACTTAATCTTTATTCGCAATACAATTGCAGATTGCATCTTGTACTCTCTTGCTTGTGTTCTCGATTCGCTTGCAGGAGATAGCCTTCTTGGCAAGGTCAACCGCGTTCGGTACTGTTGATAACCATCAGAGTAGTGGTGTAGCGATTGCGAGGGGTTCGATCTGTTTTGGTTGGAGCCTTTGGATCATCAATGTCGTGTTCTCCACAGTCGACTTATCAGTACCTTTCGGAAGATCGGGCCATCGTCACATTAGGTTCCCTCGGTCCTAGAACTAGGTGCCAACCTCTCTTTCCTAGGTGGAAAAATATTCTTCACTACTTGCTGATTTTCAGATTCATGTTCAAGTTCTTTCTTCTCATTTATAGCTAGCTCTTTATCATAATTCGTAATTTCAATGGTATCAAAGGTAGAAAAGTTATTTTATTTCCATTGTACATAAGAGAGTACTTATTACTTCTACCATGATGAGTTGCATCGGTATCGAATTCCCATGGACGACCTAATAAAAGTGAGCAGGCTTGCATAGGTACTACGTCGAAATCAGCAACATCATGGTAGGAACCAATGGAAAAATGCATTCTCACATATTGTGTTTCCTTCACCTTACTGCTGTTGTTGAACCACTGAATGTGGTATGTGTGAGAATGCACACGTGTGGTCAAGCCAAGCTTCTTGACCAATCCTGAATTCACCAAGTTATTGCATACAAATATTTCAAAGAATGGCATACTACTTAATGTTTGTGATGATTTAATTGTCCTTAGGAACCATGGGGAAGAACAACGCGAATTCAAGTGTAGAAGTGGAACCGCCAAGCGCAATCCAAGTCCTATTCGCGAGTTCGATTCAGATTCAGCCTTCGTAACAGCGATCTACTTCAAACGGCCATAACGTTCAATCCAGAAGGCTTCTTGGGGCCTGTGAGTACTCGTTGGAAAGCTCTTGAAGTCTAATTTCAGATGGATCTAGTCTCACCTCCAACTCCATCCAAGCAGATCAGAAACTGCAAAACAAGTCACGTCACTTTTCCAGTCCGAGTCAAAGTGGGCCGAGGGCCTTGTAACTTAGGCTATTTGGGCCGGTACTGTTCATGTGAACAGTACCACGGCCACATGAACAGTAATCACAAATAGTACCACATCACTTTTCATTAGATAAGTGCGGCTTGCCCCTTCCCTATTTAAGGAGGTCGCACCCCTTTAGTTTTCCTCGGGTTTTTCTTAAGAGATTATTCTGCTTAGCAGTTTCACCGCATGTTCGGTTGAGAAAACCCAACTTGTGAACTTAAACTTTATTCGTAATACAATTTCAGATTGCATCTTAAATTCTCTTGCTTGTGTTCTCGATTCACTTGCAGGAGATAGCCTTCTTGGCGAGGTCAACCGTGTTCGGCACGTTTGATAACCAACAGAGCAGTGGTGTAGTGATTGCGAGGGGTTCGATCTGTTTTGGTCGGAGCCTTTGGATCATCAACGTCGAGATTTTCACAATCGATTTATCAGTACCTTTCGGAAGATCAGGCCATCATCACATCAGAGGGGGCAGCAGTTCGAGAAACAGGAGGTGGGCTGTCTTGGATTGCCCTAGCGTTGATCTCGATGTAGACGTACTTCCAAAGTTGCTCCTAGTCCTTTTCTGCCAAACAAGCAAGCTGGAACAACCTATTGAAAGGGAGAGTTTGATTCGGAGTTTGAAAAAAAAACAGAAAAAAGGAGATAGAAAGAGAGAGTTTGATTCGGAGTTTGAAAAAAGAGAGAGAAAAGAAAAGACAGAGTGATCCCTCTGTCCGAAATTTGAAAAGTTATCAAACCTATTCCAAATCCAGTGCAATTTGGTGGAGTCCTTCTTGATACATCCATAAGCATCCAGAAAAAAATTTGAGCATGTTTGGCCACGGGATCAAAAGTTATTGCTGTTTGAATTGACTCGAGTCCGTTTCCGACACACCTTCAGTAAAATGGGCATAACTTTTGCACACGGTGTCCGTTTTCGACGTTCTTGTACTCGTTGGAAAGCTATCGACAGCGCGCATCTGAAACAAATTATGACATTGTACCTTCTCCTCTTGCTCTCTTTGAGTGCTCAATACTCGCTGCACAATTATGGTTCTATAATTCACTGTAGTAGCGGCACCTAAAGTTACCTCACCATCGCTATCTGCCTCATGATCATCACCATTGCCTGCAAGGGTAGCTGCAAGAACATATTCATCCTCAACATCACTAGTACTTACATAACCACCATCTTCTGTCGCAATGTATGCCCGCTGACTTGGGCAGTCTCTCATGAAGTTGCCCATCCCTTTACAACGGTGGCACACAATGCCCGTCGTATGTCCCGTGGAAGCAACTGATGAAGAGCGGTGCTTGTACACTAGTAGATTTGCTCGTCTCAGGTGCACATGATGGTGGTGGCGATGCTGTAGAAGCGCCTGTCGCCCTCCAAGACCCTCAAAATCGGCCATCTTTAGCCCAAAAATCGCATTGCAAATTTTCGGATTATGTTTTTGCCCTTTTTCTTGGCCTTCCCTTCGGAATTTGGGTTTTACTTCAACTGGAAAGTTGTAGATCTCGTCAAAACCGTTCAAACGAGTATATATAAGCCATATAAAACTTCACTTTTTCATCATTTGAGACTAGCTGTTGTATCTGCTCAACCTAGATACAACAAGTCACGTTGATCGCTGCTATTCGCGTTTTACTGATATCGCTGTTTTGTGCTCTACATTGCGCAACTAATCTTGTGCCCTTAGACAGAAGTTTGAGTAGTGGGCTAGCATCTCTCCTAGTACTTGTTGTGAGGTTCTCATTTGCTTATATCAAGTCACGTTGATCGTTGCATGTGCGTACATACACTTTCTTGCATAGGACTTGATTGACTAGCTGTGATTAAGCTAGGATCAGCAACCTTTGACGAGTATTTTGAACAATCATTCAACTTGCATTTATTGAACTGATTATTGCTGATCCTTTTGCTACCATATTGTGCCTTCCAAGCTCCACCTACTCTTGATCAGAATAGGTCCCCTCTTGCAATCGTACCCACGCTCGACACGTTGTCACGAACCAGCCACCGGTTGTACCACCTGTTGCATTGGTAAGAACACTTATAAGAGTGTGGTAAGACGCTTGAGAGTTCGTGATTCCACCTTCGACCACCTAGTAGTTGGTAGGGATAATACCTTTGTGTTGTCTTTTATTTTCTACTAACCATGACAGGTGAGACGTCTGATGCGCAAGAGTGTGTTGTAAAGGGAGAGCTCATGACGCTCTTGGATGAACAACGTGCTACCATTAATGAGGACATTGATAGGAAGCTTCAAGCTTCGACAGAGACATTGCAGTGCTCAATCAATGAGAGTATTGCAGCACTCACTGCACGCCTTGAAAGAATGGTGAATCGGCCACCAAACATTGGACGCGAGTATGATCACAATGTAGGCCAAGATCGTGAGGAGGGAGATGATAATGAGAGACAAAACCGTGACGCCGGTACCGCATTTGCTACCCAAGATGCACGCCAACGACACCGTCTACATCAAAACCATCACGGTATGGGAGGTAATAATTTTCAGTTCACAATGCTCGTACTAATGATGACCCTTTTTCTAAAGTCAAATTTACCATACCATGTTTTGCGGTGTATATGATGCTGAAACTTATCTAGATTGGGAGATGACTTTTGAACAAAAATTTAATGCCCATCTAGTTCCTGAAGTGCATAGAGTCAGACAAGCTACTAGTCAATTCAAGATTTTGCTATCGTTTGGTGGACTCAAGTAGTTAATTCTGGTTTAGCACCTGATACATGGGATAGATTGAAGGTAGCTATACGTGCTAGATTTGTTCCTCCTGCTTTTAAACGTGAGATGCGTAAGAAATTATAGTACTTAGACCAAGATAATAGATCTGTCGAAGAATATTTTTAAGAACTACAAATAGGCATGTTGCGTTGTAATGTTGTAGAGGATGTGGAGGATAAGATGGCTCGTTTTTATGGGGGCTTAAGACGTGAAATTCAGGACATAATTGATTACAAAGAGTATAATGATATCAATAGATTGTTCCAGCTTGCTTGTTTGGCAGAAAAGGAATTGTAGGGTAGGCAAAAAGGACAAGGAGCAACTTTGGAAGTATTTCTACATCGAGATCAACTCCTGGACAAGCCAAGACAGCCCCACCTCCTGTTTTTCGAGCTATTGTCCCCTCTGTGAGTAGGGCGCGTTCAGTAGCACCGCCACCACCATCACGTGCACCCGAGACGAGCAAATCTACTAGTGTGCAAGCACCTGCACAGAGCTCTTCATCGGTTGCTTCCACGGGCCATACGACGGGCATTGTGTGCCACCGTTGTAAAGGGATGGGCCATGTCATGAGAGATTACCCAAGTCAACGGGCGTACATTGCGACAGAAGATGGTGGTTATGTAAGTACTAATGATGTTGAGGATGAATATGCTCTTGCAACTAACCTTGCAGGTATTGGTGATGATCATGAGGCAGATAGCGATGGTGAGGAGATTTTAGGTGTGCTGCTACGGCGAACTATAGAGCCATAATTGTACAGGGAGTTTTGAGCACTCAAAGAGAGCAAGAGGAGAAGCTACAACGCCATAATTTGTTTCAGATGTTCCTCATCGTCAAGGATTACCGTGTTCGTGTTATAATTGATGGCGAAAGCTGCAATAACTTGGTGGATTCAGGATTGGTCAAGAAGCTTGGCTTGACCACACGTGCACATCCTCACCCATACCACATTCAGTGGTTCAACAACAGCGTTAAGGTGAAGGTAACACAATCTGCGAGAGTGCATTTTTCCATTGGTTCCTATCATGATGTTGTTGATTTCGACGTTGTACCTATGCAAGCCTGCTCACTTTTATTAGGTCGTCCATGGGAATTTGATACCGATGCAACTCATCATGGTAGAAGTAATAAGTACTCTCTTATGCACAAAGGAAAGAAAATAACTTTGCTACCTTTGACACCTACTGAAATTGTGCATTGTGATAAAGAGCTAGCTGAAAATGAGAAGAAACAACTTGAACATGAATCTGAAAATCAGCAAGTTGTGAAGAATATTTTCCCACCTAAGAAAGAGAGGTTGGCACCTAGTTCTAGGACCGAGGGAATTAAATTAAAGGGTTGTGTCATGCTTGCAACCAAATCTGATGTTGCTGAAATTTGTCATAATGATATGCCATGCTATGCTTTGATATGCAAAAATGCTTTATTTTCACTTGATGATACATCTAGCTCTTTGCCGTCTGCTGTCACTAACCTTTTGCAGGAATATAAGGATGTGTTCCCAGCGGAGATACCCCCGGGGCTGCCGCCTATTCGAGGGATTGAACACCAAATTGACCTAATTCCAGGAGCGACTTTGCCAAACCGTGCGGCGTATAAGACCAATCCGGAGGAGACTAGGGAAATTCAGCGACAAGTCCAAGATCTTTTGGACCGAGGGTACGTACGGAAAGCCTTAGTCCTTGTGATGTTCCTGTTCTTTTGGTTCCTAAGAAAGACGGTAGTTGGCGTATGTGTGTTGATTGTAGAGCCATTAATAATATCACAATACAGTATTGTCATCCTATTCCTAGGTTAGACGACATGCTAGATGAGTTGAGTGTTTCTATTCTTTTCACAAAGATAGACTTGCGTAGTGGGTACCACCAGATTAGAATGAAATTGGGAGATGAATGGAAAACGGCATTTAAAACTAAGTTCGGGCTATATGAGTGGTTAGTGATGCCTTTTGGTTTAACTAATGCACCTAGCACTTTCATGTGTTTGATGAATGAAGTTTTGCGTGCTTTCATTGAAAAAATTTGTGGTCGTTTATTTTGATGACATCCTAATCTATAGCAAGTCACATGAAGAAAATTTGGATCATTTACGTGCTGTTTTTAATGCTTTGAGAGATGCACGTTTGTTTGGTAATCTTGAGAAGTGCACCTTTTGCACGGATCGAGTCTCTTTTCTTGGCTATGTTGTTACTCCATAGGGCATTGAAGTTGATCAAGACAAAGATCATCGCTATCCAGAGTTAGCCGCCTCCCAAAACGGTCACACAAGTGCGGAGTTTTCTCGGGCTCGCTGGTTTCTATCGGCGTTTTGTTCGGGATTTCAGGACCCTCGCTGCACCGCTGAATGAGCTTACAAAGAAGGGTGTTACTTTTACTTGGACCTCCAAACAACAACAAGCTTTTGACGCTCTCAAAGATAAGCTAACACATGCCCCTTTGCTTCAATTTCCTGATTTCAGCAAGACTTTTGAATTAGAATATGATGCTAGTGGTATAGGTCTTGGGGGTGTGTTAATTCAAGAAGGGAAATCTGTTGCTTATTTTAGTGAAAAATTAAGTGGTCTTAGTTTGAACTATTCTACCTATGATAAAGAATTATATGCTCTAGTTCGAACTTTGGAAATATGGCAACATTATTTATTGCCCAAAGAGTTTGTGATACATTCTGATCATGAATCTTTGAAGCATATTCGAAGTCAAACCAACCTAAACCGCAGACATGCTAAGTGGATTGAGTTTATTGAATATTTTCCCTATGTCATTAAATTTAAAAAGGGCAAAGAAAATGTGATAGCTGATGCATTGTCTAGGAGATATACCATGCTTTCACAATTGGACTTCCAAATCTTTGGGTTAGAGACCATAAAGGAGCAATATGTGCATGATGATGATTTTAAAAATGTGTTGCTTAATTGTCAAGAGGGAAAGGGTTGGAATAAATTTGTGGTGCATGATGGGTTCATATACCATGCTAGCAAGTTATGCATTCCAGCTAGCTTTGTTCGTCTTTTGTTGTTACAGGAGGCGCATGGAGGAGGATTGATGGGTCACTTCGGCGTGAAGAAGATCGAGGACATTCTGACCCACCACTTTTATTGGCCAAAGATGAGGTGTGACGTCGAACGCTTCATTGCCCGCTGCACCACATGCCAAAAAGCTAAGTCACGACTTAATCCTCATGGTTTATACATGCCTCTTCCTGTTCCAAGCATACCTTGGGAAGATATCTCTATGGACTTTATTTTAGGGCTTCCTAGAGCAAAGAAGGGGAGGGATATTATTTTTATTGTCGTTGATAGATTCTCTAAGATGTCTCATTTTATACCATGTCATAAAAGTGATGATGCTACAAATGTTGCTGATTTGTTCTTTAAGGAAATTGTTCGCTTGCATGGAATTCCGAATACGATAGTTTCAGATCGTGACGCTAAATTTCTTAGTCATTTTTGGAGAACCTCGTGGGGTAAGTTGGGAACTAAGCTGTTGTTTTCCACTACTTGTCATCCCCAAACCGATGGACAAACTGAGGTAGTCAATAGAATATTGTCTACTATGCTTAGGGCTGTGCTTAAAAAGAACTTAAAAATGTGGGAGGAATGTTTGCTTCATGTGGAATTTGCTTATAATCGTTCGCTGCATTCTACCATAAAGAAATGCCCTTTTGAGATTGTTTATGGTTTCATACCTCGTGCACCTATCGACTTGTTGCCTCTTCCGACACGAGAAGGTAAATTTCGATCTTGCAACAACGTCTTGATTTGATACGTAAGATGCATGAAACAACTAAAGAGAACATTGAGATTATGAATGCTAAATATAAAGTTGCTGGTAGTCAAGGATGCAAGCATGTTACTTTTGAACCTAGTGATCTTGTGTGGTTACACTTGCGTAAAGAACGATTCCCTGAATTGAGAAAGTCTAAACTCATGCCTCGTGCAGATGGTCCTTTTAGAGTGCTTGAATGTATTAATGATAATGCATATAAGTTAGACTTGCCTGTAGAGTTTGGGGTTAGCCCCACCTTTAACATTGCAGATTTGCGACCTTGCTTGGGCGTGGAAGATGAGCTTGAGTCGAGGACGACTCCAATTCAAGAAGGGGAGGATGATGAGGACATCCTTTCTATAGATACAACTATGTCAACTCCACAGCAAACTCAACAAACTGAAACTATGATACAAGGACCAATGACTCGAGCGTGAGCATGTCAACTTAACCATCAGGTGAATGCGTTCCTAAGTTTGCATACAAATATTTCAAAGAATGGCATACTACTTAATGTTTGTGATGATTTAATTGTCCTTAGGAACCATGGGGAAGAACCATGCGAATTCAAGTGTAGAAGTGGAACCGTCAAGCGCAATCCAAGTCCTATTCGCGAGTTCGATTCAGATTCGGCCTTCGTAATAGCATCTAGTTCAAACGGCCATAACTTTTAATCAAGAAGGCTTCTTGGTACCCGTGAGTACTCGTTGGAAAGCTCTTCAAGTCTACTTTCAGATGGATCTGGTCTCACCTCCAAACTCCATCCAAGCAGATCAGAAACTGCAAAACAAGTCACGTCACTTTTTCAGTCCGAGTCAAAGTGGGCCGAGGGCCTTGTAACTTAGGCTATTTGGGTCGGTACTGTTGATGTGAACAGTGATCATGAATAGTACCACATCCCTTTTCATTAGATAAGTGCAGCTTCCCCCTTCCCTATTTAAGGAGGCCGCACTCCTTTAGTTTTCCTCGGGTTTTTCTTAAGAGATTATTCTGCTTAGCAGTTTCACCGCATGTTCAGTTGAGAAACCCCAACTTGTGAACTTAAACTTTATTCGCAATACAATTTCAGATTGCATCTTAAATTCTCTTGCTTGTGTTCTCGATTCGCTTGCAGGAGATAGCCTTCTTGGCGAGGGCAATCGTGTTCGGCACGGTTGATAACCAACAGAGCAGTGGTGTAGTGATTGCGAGGGGTTCAATCTGTTTTGGTCGGAGCCTTTGGATCATCAACGTCGAGATCTCCACAATCGATTTATTAGTACCTTTCGGAAGATCGGGCCATCGTCACATCAGAGGGGGCAGCAGTTCGAGAAACAGGAGGTGGGACTGTCTTGGATTGCCCTGGCATCGATCTCGATGTAGACGTACTTCCAAAGTTGCTCCTAGTCCTTTTCTGCCAAACAAGCAAGCTGGAATTTTTATTTAATTTGTGAGAATTGTTTGGAATTAAAAATCAATTTTAAAAGATAAATGGTATTTTATAAAATTATTAAAAGCAAATCCGAAATTAAAAATATTTTTATCAAGTCTAAAATAGCTCCAGGAATATGAAGTTGATTCTAGTTTGCCATCATTTGAGCCCAATCAGGTGCATTTGTTGGTGAAGGGATGGGAACCGGCTGACTTCCTTGTGCTCTATTGTTGTCATTGTTGTTCTGGTTGTTACCGTTGCTGGTGTTCCTTATGTTCACCATCTGCTTGTTGCTTTTAAGAATTAGGAAGGAGAAGACTCAAGGCAAAGGGGGAATAGGGGACGTATTGCACAAACCAAAAACAAATACCAACTTTGCAAAAAACTTTATTAATCACATAATAAGTAATAGTTACGGCTACCAACAAAAGAGGAAACTAACTGCTCATAACTTCATCTACTGTCTAGCTTGACAACTTATTCCAGAGAGGTAAGGGTCATCTTGGAGTGATCCTTCGTGGCTCTTGTGGTACAAAACGCGATTCTTCGATGCGCAGATTGAAATGGCGGAGCTTCGCCCTCATGAAACAAATTACCAAACCCATGGCTTGGAGTTAGCTTCAGTGGTGCATGCCCTAAAAATTTGGAGACATTATCTGATCGGTAACCATTGTGACATATATACCGATCACAAGAGCCTCAAGTATTTCTTTACACAGTCACACCTCAACCTGAGGCAGAGAAGATGGTTGGAGTTGATTAAGGATTACGACTTAAGCGTTCACTATCACCCAGGCAAGGCTAATGCGGTAGCTAATGCCCTAAGTCGTAAGGCCTACTACAATAATCTCATGGTTCAAGAGCAACAGCCCGAAATGTATAAAGAGTTAATGGCACTAAATCTGGAAATAATAGAACAAGGCACCTTAGCAGCCATGGAGATACAACCAAGTATAGAAGAGTAGATCATAGCCACACAGAAGGAAAACTCAACTGCTCTGAGGCTAAAAAGATTAATGGAAAAAGGGAAGGCTCCTAAGATAACAGTGGATCAATAAGGTGTTCTAAGGTATGGGACATCTATCTTTGTCCCCCACCAGAAGGACCTCAAAGATCTGATACTCAGGGAAGCCCATAGCTCTACGTATTCCCTTCACCCTGCAAGTACTAAGATGTACCAAGACATGAAGGAGTGGTACTGATGGCCACGCATGAAGAGGGACATTGCTGAACATGTTGCCTGTTGTGACGTATGCCAAAGAGTAAAGGCCGAGCATCAACGGGCGGCATGTTATTGCAGCCCTTGCAAGTACCTCAGTAGAAGTGGGAAGAAGTTGGAATGGACTTTATCACCGGAATACCACGAACCAAATTAGGGTATGACTATATATGGGTTATAATAGATAGGCTGACTAAAGTCGCTCATTTCATCCCTATCAAAACCACCTACAAAGGAGATAAGCTGGCAGAATTGTACATGTCACACATCATGTATTTGCACAGTGTGCCAAAAAGGATAGTTTTAGATCGAGGTTCTTAGTTTACCTTGCACTTCTAGGCTACGCTTCATGAAGCTCTCGGCACCCACCTAGATTTTAGTACCTCCTATCACCCCAGACAGATGGTCAAACAGAGAGAGTAAATCAAATATTTGAAGACATGCTTCGAGCCTGTGCCCTAGATTTCTCTAAGGATTGGGATAAATGCCTACCATATGCTGAATTTGCCTATAACAATAGCTACCAAGCCAGCCTACAGATGTCCCCATTTGAAGCATTATACGGAAGAAAATGACGGACCCCTCTACACTTGTCAGAAGTAGGAGAGAGCTATACCTTCAAACCTGATACTCTAAAGCAGGCTGAAGAAAAAGTTTGCCTGATTAGAGACCGATTGCTAGCAGTTCAATCAAGACAAAAGAGTTATGCAGACCAAAGGCGAAGGCCGTTAAGTTTCGAGGTTGGAGACTATGTCTACTTGAAGGTGTCGCCCTTGCGAGGACTTAAGCGGTTTAAAGCCAAAGGCAAACTCACCCCGTGTTATGTTGGGTCATTTCGATTGTGCCCAAAAAAGGGGAAGTTGCTTACCAGCTAGAGCTGCCCACGAACCTAGCTGATGTACATAATGTCTTCCACATGTCTCAACTGAAGAAGTGCCTACGAGTACCAGAAGATAAAACTCAGTTGGAGGCAATCAAGCTCAAAAGTGGCTTGAGCTACAAAGAGCGCCCATTAAAATTTTGGACACAGTAGAAAAGAAGACGAGGAATCAAACCATCCGCTTATGTAGAGTACAATGGAGTCATCATACCAAGAAAGAAGCTACCTGAGAGCACGAAGATTAGCTGAGAAAAGACTATCCCTACTTGTTCACAGATTAGGCCGAATCTCGGGGGTGGAGATTCTTTTTAAGGGGGTAGACTTGTAACATCTCAAAAATTTGAATTTGGAAATGTGTAGCCTTGAATTATTTTGGAATATATTTTCCCGAAATTTGGATTTTAATGGTGTTTCTTTAAAATTTTGGTTGAGGTTCCAATAGTTGAAGAAATTTATGAAAAATAAAACAAATAATAATAAATCATGAAGAATTGTGTAAACAATAGAAATTTATGTTTTAAAAATCGAATCTGAAAAGATGATCCATCAAATGTATGTACATAAAGGTACGTGAGCAAATCAATAATTCGGGCTTACTAATACTAATAATAATAATAGCAATAAATAAAGGTATGTGAGCAAAATGGATGTACATATGTAATATCTTGATCGTCATTACGGCATAGGTTTTTAATTTAATCGCGGAGTCGCCGGGTTTACGGTAAATTGTGGGAATGGAAAAATAAAAATTGTGGAATAGCATATGTAGGGCCCCAGATTTTTACTATCTGGAATCCTCTGTGATTTATGCACTATTCCCTGGATCAGTAGATAGTGCTCACAGTTACATAAAATGAATATCAAATACAAACCATGCGGAAGCATAAATAAAATAATAAACTTACTCACGGGCCGATTAGGCCGAAATCAGTGAATTGCGGCAGCGGAAGAACGAAGCACACAGGGTGAACCCTCAGGACATGCCCACAGGCAGCCAACTGGAGGTTCGCGACCTAGCCCTTGACATCTTCATCTTCTTCGCCATCATGAACAATAGTGTTGCTGAGGCGCAGTGATCTGATTCTTAATTCTGGATTTGTTGTGAGAGCGAGTGTGAGCACACTAACCATCGTGCTCATGAGCCAATACAGTAATGCAAATATATAGTATGCATGGCTTATCAAAGGAAAGGCTCGGGTTGTTTTATTTGCCAGAAATCGCTTTTGGTAGCATTGTTATTATTAAACCATAGTGTTATTGCTGCTACCTAGAACTTCACACGGCGATTGCCATAATTGACTCACTCCACCAAATGCCATAATTGACCTAATCCATCAAAGACACAATTTCTTTACTAATTGCTGTCTAAGACTCCCAACAGCGAGTGACATTGTTTAGTTAACCCACCGATCATATACTTTCTATATATTTATTTTGAATCCACCAATACTTTTTGTATTCCAATTTTCTTAATAATCCAATCTTGTAATCGCTATCCACCAGCTCCTCACCTCTGAATTCTAATGATTCTCTAAGCTGGTTACTTTTTAATCCGCCGAAATCATTCGTACCAGTACTTTCTAATCATTCAATCCTTTCTGCTAATCGTCCAAAACCATAATATGCTTTTTCCATAATCAGCCTTATTTGTCACTAATTGTCTCTACTAGTTCTTCAATATTTCTCCACCGAGAATATCATTAATCAAGTTTATACCCCAATTATCATATCTCTAAATTTCCTCAAATTCAAATCATCCGTCTAGGTCAAATCCTACTAATCCCATTAAATCCAACAATTACCTTTACACTCTTCTACTTCCCCAAAATCATTGATCCAGATTATACTCCGGTAATTATTATTATTCCTCCGATGTACCCAAAAATTCAATTCATCCCTCTAGTATTTTGATCAAATCCTATCAATCACATTATTCCCAGCCTCTTCCAAGAATTCATACTATTTGTCCGTATCATAATCCCGTAATTTCCCTTGCACTTCCTAATTCTCCAAAAACCAGTTAAATCATCTATTTGTCATATCAATCCATTTAAGCTCTACCAATCTATTCTTCCTAAAACCCTTTCAATCATTCCCTTTTTATGATCGACATGAATCCACCATCTTTATGCGATACATAGAAATTCCCTGAGACTTAGCAGTTTGCACAAAACATAATGTGTATGAGAATGCAATAACAGTAGCGATTCAGATTCCATCCACCGTTACATGGCATCTGCACCATATGCTTAATCTTTCAGCGTTATAGCCGCTTAACTTATCACTGGGGCGACACCCAGGACAACACAAATCAGGGCCTTGCACTGCCCACCACTTTTTCCATTCCCGCCCACAAAGTTTTTGAAATAGAACTATATCTGGTTAAGTTCCCATGTCATGTGAATAGTTTTGACTCTGCGAGTTTGTACACTTTCACCACAAGAGACAATCAACTCGTTGTCCCACATGATTCCTTAGTCATGTGATTGAGCACCATCACGTTGTAAAGTATCTAGTTCCTTTTGTCATCTCACCTTATGGGCTTCTCCCACTTGCGGTGGGTTCCATCTATGCACGGGATGTTTTCCACAGTTACTAACGCAGCCGGGCTCCCCTTCCCGCAACGCTTAGAACACCGGAAAACCTCACCTCCCTCGGTATCCCTTTAGGCCTCCCTTGCCCTTGCGTATCCACTTCACTCCACTACCAGTGAGATGAGTCCGGGAGTTTCGATACAACTACTTAGCCAAGTTGTACTTCACAGACTTGTGGTTGCACTGTTTTACATAGGAGATCATGACAAGATTCAGTCCTTAGCGGTATCTGGGAGATTCTACCACAACCCACTTTGTGCCTCCACTGCACCACTCACACACCCTCGAACCATTCGCCCAGATATTTAAGCAAGTAGGGTTTTGGGAACATAAAATAATCATATCGAACATATACCAGTCATTACCACCATGATTGCCCCAACCAAATTCTCATGATTAAAAGTGATGCTTGGGCGTTTTCACGCCCATGAATATCTATGCAACACTACGCATGGCGTATAAATTACGGACTTATTTTCAAAAAGGTTACTATCATAATTTCGCTAGAGCGACAAGGTTTATATATTCAAATATTCAACATGGTCAAAGTATATAACTAGAATCTCGAATTAAGCATGTATTTGTATATAAATTAACAACATGGAATTTGATAATTTAAACAAAAGTAATTTGGTGCAAAGTATTGACTCTGCCGTCTTGAGCTCACACAATGTTCCTTTGGGAGCTTCTGGTCTTTTTCTTCAATTTGTTCTGGTTCACGTTTGATCCCTCGATTCTTCAGGATTTCAATTGCTAATCACGTGCTAAATGACTGATCACGAATAAAAGCAAATAACTCAAAAGATCCACATACATCCAAATAAAATCAATTTAGCTTCGTTATGAGTTAACGGGTGATTTGAGGCAAAGTCGGTGACAGTGCGATGACTCGGTCTTTTATTAATAATTTAATTTTATTATTTTGTATTTATTAAGGAAGTTCCATGAGCCACGCTAGACCTACGGTGGATGTAAGACCGTAGTGGGGTGTAGGGTATTGCCTTGTCTAGTGTTAGCTGTCAAGAGTTAGGGCATGAGTTATATACACGATGTATATGATTTCTGGTTTACCGAATTAATCTTGTAGTTTATATTTTTAGCAATTCGAGATGCATTATTTTAGGTTGTGCTAATATTACCTTGTTCATTGAAATGCAAAGTGGTAAGATTTTTTTCTTGTATTATTATTACCGATGACCTAGGGATTTTAGTAGATATGCTAGTGTGATCTTTAATTACAGGTTTCCTTCGGATTTGACATCACGACTATTTTATCTACACTTCAGTTATTTTTGGGCACATCTTTATTTTTAGTTCAAACCCTTTTTTTATCTGGGGCCGAGCTTGTTATTTGGGGCTATATATCAATATTGTTGTTTAATTAAATTTACTACTTGAGGTTTGCTTACAATTAAGGGTAATCTCTAATTTTAAGCCTTGTTTTTATAGCTAAATATGATATCCAATATCCTTATCAACTTTTGGATAATTAACCAAAGTCATCTTTTATTAATACCTTTAATTAAAACTTGGATTTCAGTTAAATGTTCCAAACTACATTAATTACTTAATTTAATTTGTTATTAAATCTCAGATAATCTATTAAATCTCGTGTAATCTTATTTTATATTCTAATAAATTTTATTAGCTTCCTAGAGTATTTCTTAATTTTCCTTAATTTTACTAATTGAAATGGGGTACAAAATTGAAATAAAATGAAATGGAAAAAGGGTTCGGTCGGTGGGATCGAACTCAGGACCTGGGCGCTAGCGGCCTGGCGCTTTGCTTCGGCTAGCCAAGTGGGCGAGACGGCTGGACTGACAAAGAGGAGGCGATAAACTAGAAGAGGTGAGCGCTGGAAGCGGCTTCAAAATAGAGCAAGACCGAGGAGGCTCGGGTGGCGCTCAGCCGTCGGCGTCGCCGGCGAGGACCGTCCGGGAAGGCGCCGGCGATGGACAAAACGGAGACCTGTGGAGGAGAGGAAGCCCTTGGGGGTGGCGGCTCCGGTCGGGAGGCGCCGTGGCGGGCCGGCGGCAGTGGAGAGCGGACGGCGGGGAAGGCCATTAAGGGCGGCGGCGGCCGAAGTGGAAAAGGAGGGGAGTAGGGGATGCATGAGCGTTAGTGGGACAAGGGAAGCTCACCGGAAGCATGAGCAAGGCTGGAGAGTTGTCATGGCGTGCCGGCGACGGGAGCCGTGGGCGGGCGAGGGAGGCCACCATGGAGGGGGAGCTCGGGCGGCGGTGGGCGTCGGCCGTCGGTTGGAGGGGCTTCAGGGTTACATGGTGGTGCTCCAAACCCGACGAATCGAGGAACCGTGCGCTGAGCTGGAGACGGCGGTGAAAATGGCGATTTTGGCCGGCGACGGGGAAGAATGGCATTGCGCGAGCTCCGGCACACTGGAGTCTCATTAACGTGGTGGGGAGATACATGGGGAGCTGAGTCACGCCGTGACGCACTCAGGACGGTGTGGAGTCGCCGGAAGACCGGGAACGGCGTGGAGGCGCGGAGGCGGCCTGCACACGGTGGAAGAGGCAGAGGAAACAGGGGGAAGAGGAGGGCTGCGCAGGGGAAAGGGGGGATGGTAGATGCCTCTTATAGCTGCTAAGGGCGGGAAGGCGCGGTGGCGGGGGACCGGACGGCGGACCGGGCAGCAGGGTGGAGAACCGGCGGTCTTTGCCCGGGCTCGGGGCTCGGCGCGTGGAGGTGCAGAGCGAAGTGACGGCGGCGGCGACGGATAGAGCGAGCACTCGGTACTCGAGTGCGCCATGAAGTCAGGGGATGGCGTCGTTGACAGAGCTTCAGCGTGCCGTGGAGGAGAGAAGGAAAGAGGGAGACGCGGGTGTCGCTTGGCCACGAAGAGGAGAAAGAGGCACAGACGCACGGGAGAAAGGAAGAAAGAAAGAAAGAAAGAAGGGAGGTGCACGGAGCGGGTCCACCGGGCAAAGGGAGGAAAGGAGGAAAGAGAGAGGGAGAGAGAAGAGGAAAAAGGTGGGGCCCACATGGAAGAGAGGAAAAAGGTAGAAATGGAATAAAGGGACAAGAAGGCTCATGCAAAATTTTAGAATTTAGATTTTTAATTTAAAATTTTAAGTTGTATTAGGTTTTACTGATTTTTGGAGTTTGCATGTGATTCAAAATTTAATTTCTTATTTAAGCCTTGTATGAAATTTGGATTTTCAATTCAAGTCTTGGTCCAATTATCTTGATACAAAATATAATAATCTTCTATTTTGATTTTATTTAATTTTTGCTATACATTAGATATAAATTTCTGAATGTCCAAATTTGGGTTTCGTATGCTAATTACATTTAAAATGAAGAATTTCTAGCTTCAACCTTTAAGAGATCTGTTTTACTATTATTATTTTTATTCACATATATATTTTGAAGCCCTTTTATTTCCATTTTTCTTTTATGGCTTACTAACGTTGTTTTTATTTTTCATAGATTTCCAACTATTGGAACCTCAACCAAAATTTTAAAGAAACACCATCAAAATCCAAATTCCAATAAAATATATTGCCAAATACTTCGAGAGTTTCGTATTTTCAAATTAAAATTTTTCAGGATGTTACAAATCTACCCCCCTTAAATGAATCTCGACCCCGAGATTCCGGTAGAATAGAAAGAAAGGTGAGGTTACGTTGGCTAGCAATGGGTTTCTGGGGTTGCTCGACCTATAGTTCTTTAGCCCCACAGAGAGGTAGAAATCTGCACAACCAGGGTTAGCACTTGGAGAAGTAAGAAGGGGAGAGAGAAACCTTGTTCTCTTGAATAGGTCGGAGACTCCCAAAGGCTCGCTCTTTGACATAGTTGTCTTCACGCCATCATGGAATGGAGTAGTTGCATCGTCGACTGGACATACGGTTGTAGAATTTCCTATTGATAGGGGGTAGGAATAGTCTGCGTCCTTGGGGGTAGAGGGCCTTAGGAATGCAGAGGTGATGATGGGTATTTCTATAGGGTGGTCTTTCACTTCTGCTAGGCTTTCGTTCTTACTATTGGGTTTTGACAAGTTGACGATTTTAGCTAAAGGTACGCTTGCAATCCTCATCACCAGAAGATTTCGGTCTTGCGAATCTCCGTAATCTTGGTCCGATTGGGTCTAATACAAATTGTTGCATCTTCGAGGTAATCATACATCATCTAAATACTCCCAAAAGTAATTATACATCGTAGTAGTTTTTCTGACATTGGGTCTACTCTTGCTACCCCCCTTAAATAAATGGTTACTGACATTAGCTATCTTTTCTAACTTCGGGCTTGACAAGTCCTATGGCAACTTGGAGACTCGTCCGTTGTATTTCAGCCGTCTTGGTCAGCAACAGGCTCATGGAGCAGTCCTTGGGGCAGTGGTCTTGTCCTTCGCAGAGAAACACGTGATCTTGCTTGTTGGGCATGCTCCTGGCTGGTGGTCCCCTTCGCAGTTGGGGCAGCTAGTTGTTCATTGACTTTTCTCATGTCCCTTCTCCCCACAACACCTACATGCTACTAGATTGATGAGGCAGTCGTCGGGGTAATGATGTTTCTTGCAGTATAAGCAGTAGGAGAATGGGTAATTGTAGCAAATATGTCCGGTTTGCCCACAAGTGAAATAGGCTCCTTGTCCAATTGGTCGTAGTGGAGGGCAGTGTTGTGCGATATGTCCTTCTTTGCCACACTCACTGTATATATTATTCATTGTAGCTTCCTGGTCTAATGACAAAGCTTTTGCAACCTGTTCTTCTTCGTCGGAGTTGAGGCTGATGGTGACGGCATCCATTATTCGTTTGTCTTTCCTCTTGATGGGGCAATTCTTCACATAATGTCCCTGGTCGCCGCATCTGAAACACTTATCTTTCTACTTCTGAGTGCCTTTACTTAGTGTAGGGTTGCTGTTATTTCCATGATGATGGCCTCTCTTTGACTTTTCTCGTAGAGTGAATTCTTGTGATGGCTAATACACATGGTTGGGGTTATTGCGAGCATCAATTATTATTCTCCCCTCCTTACTCCTGATTGTGGCAGTGGTCTTGCTTCTATCCATTGGGCCTGATAAGATTTTTCAGAAAAGGTGGGAGGGAACAGCATGAGACGAGTGACACATCGTAGAGATAAGATACTCTAAACCCATCAAAATTCTAAGAGAGTATATCCCCGAAGCTGGGGTGGTACCGAACCACACAAATTTTTGAAAGCAAGCTTTTCCTGTGACTGCGAAATAGGACGCCCGAGGGCAAGAAGGCAGTGCACAGGGCCAAAGTAAAATCTTGCGACAATACAACGTCTATTCGGGGGAAGCACTCAAAGAGAGCGCAGGGTCCATATACCTAGTCCGTTCTTAAACAAGACCATATTATCTTCATGCACATATTCGACTCACCTAATCTTAAAGTTTGGAGTACGGGTACGAGAAGAGAAACAAAATTTTCTTTCTGAATTTAATAGGAAGACAAGGGAAGTATTTGTGGTAATTTGATTGATATGAGCACTCATTCTTGTGTTATTATTATTATTATTTTCGTAAGAAGAGGAGTATTTTTCTAGTAATGAATCCAAACATGAAAAATATTATTTACTATTTATTTTTAATACAACTTTGTGGCAAAAATAGATATATATATATTATTTTTTTTCAGGGGTGATTAGACCAATGTGAAAAATATATTTTTACTAACACAACTCTTTCAAAGGAAACACCCCAAGGTTAACCCTTAGGATTTATTTTTGAGAAACAAGGTCCTTGTTGGGGAAAGTCTTCAAGGGAACTTACTTTGATCTTATTTGAGAATCCAAAGTAAACTTTTGAATAAATTTTTGGTAAGTAGTTGAATTTATGAAAATTTCCTCGGAAGATCTGGGTTTGTTAAAAATGAGTTTGACAAGGGGTTTCGTAAACAATTTGATAATCAGTCTTCCAAGGATAAACAATATTTGAAATTAAGTCTTAAATTAAAGCCTCATGATCTTTGGCCCAAAATATGTTTTCAAAGAGAGTTTACCAGAGAAGTACCGGATTTTTATTATTTTGAATTTTTGGGGTAAGGGAGCTTTAGAGGTATAAATGGCTGGGGCAGCATATAGATGAGAGAGAATCATCTAGGAGAGAGGAGAGTGAGCAATATAACTTATACTTTTGAAAGTAGGTATGGAAGAAATAATCCTAGTCATGAAACTATCGGCTAGGCTAACTAGGTCACGACCTGCAGTCGATATGCTCTGATACCATCCTCAGAGGGCCCCGATTTTACTATCTGGAATCCTCTGTGATTTAATGCACTATTCCCTGGATCAGTAGATAGTGCTCACAGTTATAGAAAATAAATATCAAATACATACCATGCGGAAGCATAAATAAAATAGTAAACTTACTCACGGACCGATTAGGCCGAAATCAGTGAATTGCGGCAGCGGAAGAACGAAGCACACAGGGTGAACCCTCAGGACATGCCCACAGGCAGCCAACTGGAGGTTCGCGACCTAGCCCTTGACATCTTCATCTTCTTCGCCATCATGAACAATAGTGTTGCTGAGGCGCAATGATCTGATTCTTAATTCTGGATTTGTTGTGAGAGCGAGTGTGAGCACACTAACCACCGTGTTCCGCGAGCCAATACACAGAATGCAAATATATAGTATGCATGGCTTATCAAAGGAAAGGCTCGGGTTGTTTTATTTGCCAGAAATCGCTTTTGGTAGCATTGTTATTATTAAACCATAGTGTTATTGCTGCTACCTAGAACTTCACACGGCGATTGCCATAATTGACTCACTCCACCAAATGCCATAATTGACCTAATCCATCAAAGACACAATTTCTTTACTAATTGTCGTCTAAGACTCCCAACAGCGAGTGACATTGTTTAGTTAACCCACCGATCATATACTTTCTATATATTTATTTTGAATCCACCAATACTTTTTGTATTCCAATTTTCTTAATAATCCAATCTTGTAATCGCTATCCACCACTCCTCACCTCTCAATTCTAATGATTCTCTAAGTCGGTTACTTTTTAATCATGAAATCATTCGTACCAGTACTTTCTACTCATTCAATCCTTTCTGCTAATCGTCCAAAACCATAATATGCTTTTTCCATAATCAGCCTTATTTGTCACTAATTGTCTCTACTAGTTCTTCAATATTTCTCCACCAAGAATATCATTAATCAAGTTTATACTCCAATTATCATATCTCCAAATTTCCTCAAATTCAAATCATCCGTCTAGGTCAAATCCTACTAATCCCATTAAATCCAACAATTACCTTTACACTCTTCTACTTCCCCAAAATCATTGATCCAGATTATACTCCGGTAATTATTATTATTCCTCCGATGTACCCAAAAATTCAATTCATCCCTCTTGTATTTTGATCAAATCCTATCAATCACATTATTCCCAGCCTCTTCCAAGAATTCATATTATTTGTCCGTATCGTAATCCCGTAATTTCCCTTGCACTTCCTAATTCTCCAAAAACCAGTTAAATCATCTATTTGTCTTATCAATCCATTTAAGCTCTACCAATCTATTCTTCCTAAAACCCTTTCTATCATTCCCTTTTTATGATCGACATGAATCCACCATCTTTATGCGTTTACCACAAACAACTATCTTCTGTTCTTACGACTCTATTTATTCTTCTTGACATTTTATTTTATGAGAAGTACTATCACTGTTTTGCTTTTGAAATACAATACATAGAAATTCCCTGAGACTTAGCAGTTTGCACAAAATATAATGTGTATGAGAATGCAATAACATGAGCGATTGATTCCATCCACCGTTATATGGCATCCGCACCATATGCTTAATCTTTCATTATATAGCCGCTTAACTTATCACCGGGCGACACCGGACAACACAAATCGTGGCCTTGCAATGCCCACCACTTTTCCATTCCTACCACAAAGTTTTTGAAATAGAACTATACCTGGTTAAGTTCCCATGTCCGCCCATGACCGTGGGCACGACTATTCGAATAGTTTTGACTCTGCAGAGTTTGTACACTTTCACCACAAGAGACAATCAACTCGTGGTCCCACATGATTCCTTAGTCATGTGGTTGAGCACACCATCACGTTGATCGCTCAAAGTATCTAGTTCCTTTTGTCATCTCACCTTATGGGCTTCTCCCACTTGCGGTGGGTCCCATCTATGCACGGGATGTTTTCCACAGTTACTAACGCAGCCGGGCTCCCCTTCCCGCAACGCTTAGAATAGCTGGAAAACCCCTCGGTATCCCTTTAGGCCTCCTCTTGCCCTTGCGCATCCACTTCACTCCACTACCAGTGAGATGAGTTCGGGAGTTTCGATACAACTACTTAGCCAAGTTGTACTTTACAGACTTGTGGTTGCACTGTTTTACATAGGAGATCATGACAAGATTCAGTCCTTAGCGGTATCTGGGCGATTCTACCACAACCCACTTTGTGCCTCCACTGCACCACTCACACACCCTCGAACCATTCGCCCGGATATTTAAGCAAGTAGGGTTTTGGGAACATAAAATAATCATATCGAACATATACCACTCATTACCACCATGATTGCCCCAACCAAATTCTCATGATTGTGTGATGCTTGGCGTTTTCACGCCCATGAATATCTATGCAACACTACGCATGGCGTATAAATTACGGACTTATTTTCAAAAAGGTTACTATCATAATTTCGCTAGAGCGACAAGGTTTATATATTCAAATATTCAACAAGGGGGTGTAATATTAATCAAGGCAAACAATGGGCATATAACTAGAATCTCGAATTAAGCATGTATTTGTATATAAATTAACAACATGGAATTTGATAATTTAAACAAAAGTAATTTGCAGAAAATGTAGGTTCAACATGATCAAAGTATTGACTCGCCTGGCGCGGTTTACCGCGTTCTTGAGCTCACACAATGTTCCTTTGGGAGCTTCTGGTCTTTTTCTTCGCTTTGTTCTGGTTCACGTTTGATCCCTCGATTCTTCAGGACTTCAATTGCTAATCACGTGCTAAATGACTGATCACGAATAAAAGCAAATAACTCAAAAGATCCACATACATCCAAATAAAATCAATTTAGCTTCGTTATGAGTTAACGGGTGATTTGAGGCAAGGTCGGTGACAGGGTGCGATGACTCGGTCTTTTTATTAATAATTTAATTTTATTATTTTTGTATTTATTAAGGAAGTTCCATGAGCCACGCTAGACCTACGGGTAGATGTAAGACTGTAGTGGGGTGTAGGGTATTGCCTTGTCTAGTGTTAGCTTTCAAGAGTTAGGGCATGAGTTATATACACTATGTATGTGATTTCTGGTTTACCGAATTAATCTTGTAGTTTATATTTTTAGCAATTCGAGATGCATTATTTTAGGTTGTGCTAATATTACCTTGTTCAGTAAAATGCAAAGTGGTAAGATTTTTTTCTTGTATTATTATTACCGATGACCTAGGGATTTTAGTAGATATGCTAGTGTGATCTTTAATTACAGGTTTGCTTCGGATTTGACATCACGACTACTTTATCTACACTTCAGTTATTTTTGGGCACATCTTTATTTTTAGTTCAAACCCTTTTTTTATCTGGGGCCGAGCTTGTTATTTGGGGCTATATATCAATATTGTTGTTTAATTAAATTTACTACTTGAGGTTTGCTTACAATTAAGGGTAATCTCTAATTTTAAGGCTTGTTTTTATAGCTAAATATTATATCCAATATCCTTATCAACTTTTGGATAATTAACCAAAGTCATCTTTTATTAATACCTTTAATTAAAACTTGGATTTCAGTTAAATGTTCCAAACTACATTAATTACTTATATAAAATTTAATTTGTTATTAAATCTCAGATAATCTATTAAATCTCAGGTAATCTTATTTTATATTCTAATAAATTTTATTAGCTTCCCTAGAGTATTTCTTAATTTTCCTTAATTTTTACTAATTGAAATGGGGTACAAAAATTGAAATAAAATGAAATGGAAAAAGGGTTCGGTCGGTGGGATCGAACTCAGGACCTGGGCGCTAGCGGCCTGGCGCTTTGCTTCGGCTAGCCAAGTGGGCGAGACGGCTGGACTGACAAAGCGGAGGCGATAAACTAGAAGAGGTGAGCTGAAGCGGCTTCAAAATAGAGCAAGACCGAGGAGGCTCGGGCAAGGCCACCAGCGTCGCCGGCGAGGACCGTCCGGAAGGCGCCACGATGGACAAACGGAGACTGTGGAGGAGAGGAAGCCCTTGGGGTGGCGGCTCGGTCGGGAGGCGCCGTGGCGGGCAGCGGCGATGGAGAGCGGACGGCGGGAAGGTCGTATGGCGGCGGCGGCAAGTGGAAAAGGAGGGAGTAGGGATGCATGAGTGTTAGTGGGACAAGGAAGCTCATCGGAAGCATGAGCAGGGCTGGAGAGTTGTCGTGGCGTGCCGGCGACGGGAGCCGTGGGCGGGCGAGGGAGGCCACCGTGGAGGGGAGCGGGCGGCGGTGGGCATCGGCCGTCGAGTTGAGGGCTTGTGGTTACATGGTGGTGCTCCACACCGACGAATCGAGGAACCGTCTGCCGAGCCGAGACGGCGGTAAAATGGCGATTTTGGCCGGCGACGGGAAGAATGGCACTGCACGAGCTCCGGCACACTGGAGTCTAATTAACGCGGTGGGGAGATACACGGGGAGCTGAGTCACGCCGTGATGCACTCAGGACGGTGTGGAGTCGCCGGAAGACCGGGAACGGCGTGGAGGCGCGGAGGCGGCCTGCACACGGTGGAAGAGGCAGAGGAAACAGGGGAAGAGGAGGGCTGCAGGGGAAAGGGGGATGGTAGATGCCTCTTATAGCTGCTAAGGCGGAAGGCGCGGTAGCGGGGACCGGACGGTGGACCGGCAGCAGGTGGAGAACCGGTCTTTGCCCTGCTCGGGGCTCGGCGTGGAGGTGCAGAGCGAAGTGACGGGCGGCGACGGCATAGAGCAGTGCACTCGGTACTCGAGTGCGCCATGAAGTCGAGGGATGGCGTCGTTGACTATTATTTCTAGCTTCAACCTTTAAGAGATCAGGCACTCGGTATTCGTATGCTAATTACATTTAAAATGAAGAATTTCTAGCTTCAACCTTTAAGAGATCTGTTTTACTATTATTATTTTTATTCACATATATATTTTGAAGCCCTTTTATTTCCATTTTTCTTTTATGGCTTACTAACGTTGTTTTTATTTTTCATAGATTTCCCACTATTGGAACCTCAACCAAAATTTTAAAGAAACACCATCAAAATCCAAATTCCAATAAAATATATTGCCAAATACTTCGAGAGTTTCGTATTTTCAAATTTAAATTTTTCAGGATGTTACAGCATAAAATGAATAAAATAAATAAAAAACCTCTGAGTGGGCTGCCTGGAGAGTGGGCCAACCGCCTTGGTCCGAAAGGCCAAGGGGTGGCCGCACCCCTCCCTAAAACCCTAAGCTGCCCCCTTTTTCCATCCTAACCCACCCTCCCCAGATTTGCGCCTCCACCTCCCCCACACATCTGCTGTCCATGGGTGCAAAGGAGAAAGAGAAGGAAGAAGAAGAAAGGGAAGAGAAGGAAGAAGAAGAGATGGAGGAGAAGAAGAGGGGTGATCCCAAGGGATCCACTAGGTAACTCTCTCTCATCCCAAATCCCTCTGTTATTGCGGTAATTAGGGGTTTTATCCTAAGATTTGTTGGGGGATGTAATATCCCGAAATTTGTTTATTTCAAAATATGGAATTTTAAAATCATTTCCTGCATTTTGTTGGCATTTGAATTTCTTTTGGATATTTATTTGAAATCTTTTTGAAGATTTGTGGCATGCGAACTAATACTCAAAGAGTATCCCAAATGCAAGTGATAGAAAACTGGAATTTCAAATACGAATCTGAAAAGATGATCCAGTATAAGGAAAGAGGAACCTGATTTAAAATATAGAAACCTCATTCTGGGAATAATGACAAAAATAGCAATAAAAGTGAGTGGCTAAAATACAAATACCTACACAATGATATATACAAATTGTGCAAGGAAAAGTTTAGCAATACGGGAAATAAAATATATATATATATAGGCAGAAATTATGTAGGCCAGCAAAGATATATATACATATAAAACCTAAGTAATAGTAATAATATAAACTCATTTAATAGCTAAAAATTTAAATTTTATGTTCAAATGTCGTGCAAAAATAGAGAGCAATAATCTTAAATGTTAAATAGAAATGTAAACTAAAAATCCAAATTTTAAAGTAATGCTTGAAGCTTTTAATTTTCCATTTCCTCACCATTTTATTTTTCCTCTCTCTTCCATGTGGGCCCCACTCTTTCTCCTCTCTCCTCCTTTTTCTTTCTTTCCTCCCCATTTCTTTCTCTGGCCGCTGGGCCAGCCCCCAGATGGCCCCTCCTTCTTCTTCCTCCCTCCCCGCGCGCGCGTCCGAGACCCCCACCCCTCCTCCTCACCGCTCCGCCTGAAGCCGCGGGACACGCGCCCCAGAATCCCACTGCAGCGCCGCCCTCACCATCTGTGCTGACCCGCGCACATCGTCCAAGCCTCACCACTGTGCCGCACGCCGCCGCGCGATCCCTGCCAGCCCTGCCGATCTGCTCCCACGCCGTCCGGTCGGCTCAGGAGGTATAAGAACGCGAAAAGTACTCCGTCCACCTCGCCACATCCTCCTCTCGCTTCCACCTTCAAGAATCAGCCCCTGGGCCCTCGTAGCTCGCCGGCGCCCCCCTTCTTCCCCACGGCTGGCCACCGGGCTCGCCATCGCACTAGGCCGCCACCGCCCAATTCCTTTGCCCTCGAGCTCCCTTAGAGCACGGTGAAGTCATCCCCACCATCAGCCAAGCTTCTCCCCAACTCCCCTTCACCATCCTCGAGCTCCTCTAACCGCAAAGGTAGCTTTGTAATCACCCATAGATGCTCCCCTATTCCCCAATCGAGTTCTAACCCGGTGTGCCGCCAAATCCCCACCTCCCCTGTTCCGCCGCCGCCTCAAGTCGTCGCCGGCCACCCCTCCAGCCAAATTGGCCGGTGAGACCCCGGCCAGAAGTAGGCGCGGGTGTGAGCAACCCATTTTGGGGGATGCCCACGCCCGGTCACTGCTCCCTCCACCGGCGGCAAGCTCGCCAACCATCGGCCGGAGGAAGAAGAAGGACTGTAGCGTCAGTATAGAAGGGTTATATGCCCTATATAAGTAAGCAACAACTTGAGCGCTCACTTGGCTAGCACCTCTATCTGTTCCCCCCGGCTCCCTCGGCGCGTCGAGCCCCCGCTCATGCAGCGCCTGAGGTCGAGCCATTTCTTTTAATTCTCGTGTTGACAAGTGGGCCCCACCTGTCAGCGACCGCACGCGCGCGTGTCCTGCTGACGGCCGGGTCCCGCTTGCCAGCGACGGAAGGGGAAGAGAGGGAGAGTCGCTTTCGACCAGGCCCCGCCTGTCAGCGCCCGCGTGAGTGGGTCACTGCTAGTGGGCCCCACCTGCCAGGATTTTTATAATTTCTGTATTTAAACAAACCGAAAGATTTCAAATGGGCATAACTTCTTCATTTTAACTCCAAATTGAATGAAACAAATTTATAAATTCATCTAAATTCAAAATCTGTCCAATGGAACAGAAACCATGAAATTTGGAGCTCATTGAATTAATAAGGGAATTAAACAATAATTTAGAGAAGTTAATAAAACTTAACTAAGATATAAATAAGGATATTTAAGATTTAAACTTTTTAGGTCATGTACGATTAATATGGTCTGAATAAATATCCAAAAATCTAGATGTTAATTAAATATATTAATAAAGAAAAGTGACTTTTGTTAAAAGGTCCAAATCTAATAAAGATTGCTCTTAATCAAAAATTAAGATATAGGCCCAGTGTTTAGCAAGCCAGTAAATAAGTCTTAGTGGTAAATTTTGCTAAATAACCAATATTGGAATATGACCCTATATATATATCAGACCTTGCCCAGGTAAAGTCATACACCTATCCGCAACTCATGGAACTTCCTAAATAAATACAAAAATAGTAAAAGGAGGTTAGTAATAAAAAGACCAAGTCATCGTACCCTGTCACCAACCTTGTCTCAAACCACCCAAATCACCCATTAACTCATAATAAAACTAAGATTAAGTTTCTTCGGATTTATTTGGATCTTTTGAGTTATTTGCCTTTATTGGATTCAGTTGTTTAGTAAGTAATTAGAAATTGGAGTCCTGAAGAATCGATGGATCAGGCGTGATCAAGAGCAAAGTAAAGATAAAGACCAGAAGCTCCAGAGAAAGCATTGTGTGAGCTCAAGATCGCGGTAAACGTGCCAGGCGAGTCAATACTTTGATCACGTTGAACCTACATTTTCTGCAAATTACTTTTGTTTAAATTATCAAATTGCATGCTATTATTTTCTATACAAGAGCATGTTAATTTAAGATCCTAGTTATATGCCCATGTTTACCATGATTAATATTACATCCCTTTTTGGAATACTTGATTATGTGATCCTTGTCACCCTAGCAAAATTATGATAGTATCCTTTCGAAAATAAGTCCGTAATTATATGCCATGCTTAGTACTGCTTAGATATTCATGTGCGTGGAAACGCCCAGACATTACTTTTAAACATGAGAGAATTTTGAATGGGCAGTCATTGTGATGATGACTAGTATGTTGGTATGAATATTTTATGTTCCCAAAAACCCCACTTGCTTAAATATCTGGGCGGATGGTTCGAGGGTGTGAGTATGTGAGTTGTGCAGTGGAAGCACAAAGTGGGTTAGTGGTAGAACCGCCCAGATAATCCCTAAGGACCAAATCTTGTGATGGCCTCCCAAGGTACAACAGTACAACCACACGCTGGCAAAATGTAGGCAGGGCTAACTAATTTGCATAGCTCTAGTGTTGTTACGTGAAGGTATGAACATGAGCAAAGGGATGGATGGTCTCATCCCCGCCTTTGCCCGTGATGGCTCACGAGGGACCCTTCTCGAGGGATGGTCGCATCCTACAGAAGATAGCCTTAGCGGGCGTAACCACAAGTAGGATTATGCATTGTAACAGTCCTGTCATAATCTACTCAACCGCATGGCTAAGGAATCATGTGCGGCAACGAGCAGATTTATCTCTTGTGGGTAAAGTGTACAAACTCTGCAGAGTCAAAACTATTCGAATAGCCGTGCCCACGGTCAAGGGCAGACATGGGAACTAAACTAGATATAGTTCTGTTTCGAAAACTTTGTAGGTGGAAATGGAAAAGTGGAGGGTAGAGAAAGGCCCTTATTTGTGTTGTCCTGGGTGTCGTCCCAGTGGTAATGTAAGCGGTTATAACGCTGAAAGGTTAAGCATGTGGTGCAGAGACTGATGGGAACGGGGTCCCGATCTTCCAACAGGTTCTGGATATGTTCGATTTGGTGAGGCGCGACACAAATCGATCCGCTTCCGAACAACACGCCCCGAACCCCGCAATCGCAGCACCACGCCTCAGGTTATCAACCGTGCGCAGCCGGTTGACCTCGCCAAGAAGGCTAATCCTTGCCTGCGAATCAAGAACACAAGCAAGAACAAGAAAGATCACAACTGAATTGCAGATATATTGATGTAGCACTCGATAATTGGGGTCTCACAAACCGATGAACGCGAAACTGTTCAAAGACAGATTTAATCAAAGCAAAACCCAACCCTAATGATGGGGTGGCGGCTGTATATAAAGGAGTAAGGGCGTAAAACCCCTGGACGCGTCCTTAATGGACTCCAACACGATACAAAGCCGAACGGCCTAAAAGACGGTGTCGCAGCACCCTGATAGATTCTGAACGTCCACTTGTTTCGACGATTCCCGTCGATTCAGAAGGAATTTTGACATGGAACCAGATCCATTGGAAAGGTTATCTTCTCAGCTTTCCATACATATGTGGAACGTCCAAAACGGAGTCCGGATGCGATCTGGGCGTCCGTTTTAGTGCAGCCTGGTCCTGACTCCGAGTTGATTCGAAGTCGGCCACCCTGACAGATTCTGAACGTCCACTTGTTTCGACGATTCCCGTTGACACAGAAGGAATTTTGACATGAGACCAGAGCCATTGGAAAGGTTATCTTCTCAGCTTTCCATACATATGTGGAACGTCCAAAACGGAGTCCGGATGCGATCTGGGCGTCCGTTTTAGTGCAGCCTGGTCCTGGACTCCGAATTGGATTCGAAGTGGCTTGAGTTGGACATCCAACATGATTTGACCACCCTTGCTGGACTTGTGCGCCTCGCACCCTTCTCCAAGTACTTCCTGATCCTCTCCATGGTTCCTAATCATAATTAAATCATTAGGTAGTAATCGATTCTCAAATGAACAAAAGAAGTACTTAGGAACGAGTTCACCAGAATTCAATTGTCGGTAGCGAGCTCTAGTGATTGGTCCTTGAATATCAAGTGGAGGAGTGTTGTGTATATCCGAAGAAGTGATGTCCTCATCAGAGACTATGAAATGGTGGATGGAATCTGGATCAATATTACTATTGCATTTTCACATTATGTTTTTGTTCAAACTACTAAGTCTCAGGAAATTTCTATGTATTATATTTCAAAAGCAAATGATGGTAGTACTTCTCCTAAAATAAAATGCCAGGAAGAATAAATAGAGTCGTAACAAAAAAAGATGACTGTTGCAATAAACGCATAACAATGCTAGGTGGAATCATGTCGATTATAAATAAGGCAAGGATAGAGAGGAGTCTAGGAGAAATAAATTGGTGGAGTCCAAATGAATAGATAGGCTAGATGGACGATTTAAATGATTTTGGATAATTAGAAGAGTGTAAAGGTAATTGCTGGAATTAATGGGATTAATAGGGTTTGATCTAGATGGATGAATTGAATTTGTGGAAATTTGGAGATATGATAATTAGAGTACAAACTTGATTAATGATATTTCTTGGTGGTGGAATACCGATGAATTAGTTAAGGATAGATGATGGAAAGTAAGGATTAATTATGGGAAGAGTAAATTACGGATTTGGATCATTAATAGAAAGGATTGAATTGTTAGAATATTCTGATACAAATGATTTCGGTGGCTTAAAAAGTAATCATGTTGAAGAATCGTTAGAATTCAGAAGTTAAGAATTGGTAATTAGTGATTACAATATTGGATTATTAGGAATTCGGAATACAAAAGGTATTGGTGGATTAACTAATTGATGTCACCTGCTGTTTGGAGTTTAGACAACAATCAATATAGGGAGTATATGTTCGGTGGATTAAACAAATGATGTTACCCGCTGTTTGGAGTCTTAGACAGCAATGAGTAAAGAAAATGTATCCGAATCCGAGAATCCGACTATCCGAATCCGAGAATCCGAGAATCCGACTCCGAATCTGGATATCCAAAAAATATATCCGAGTATTATCCGATAAAATCCCGGATAGTATCCGTATCCGTCGGATAGTTATTTTCCGAATCCGAATCCGTATCCGATAATTATCCGACATAACTATACGAATCCGACTCCGAATCCGATAATTATCTGACATAACTATCCGACTTCGATCCGACTCAGATTCGGCGGTCGGTCGGTCGGGAAATATCCGATCCGTTTTCACCCCTAGTCATGATGACAAAGAAGATGAAGATGTCGAGGGCTAGGTCGCGAACCTCCAGTTGGGTTCCCCATGTATGCTTCGTTCTTCCGCTGCTGCAATTTTCTGATTTCGGCCTAACCGGGTTATGTGTAAGTTTACTATATTTTTAGGCTTCCGCATGATATGAATTTGATATTCATTTTCTGCATATGTGAGCACTATATACTGATCTAGAGAATAGTGCAATAAATCACAGAGGATTCCGGATGTAAAATCTGGGGTCTGACAGGGGATTAGCAAATAGATTCCCCGATTAGGGATTTCCTGCTGTCTGTCGTAGATCAATTCGCGTAGTGCATCTATTTACGCCGTTTAGACCTATGAAACGATTTTTCCTGAGGATCTTCGTGACCCATGTTCCATATTTTTTCAGAATTTTTGGCCGCGGGATCTGGGCGTAGAAGGGTCGGGAACACCGCTATCTGTTAGGGGTGTAGATTGGGACAGATTGCTGTTCAAGTGTGATTTAGGGGTAGTAGATTATTTTTATGATTTTGGTGGCAATTGAGAAAAATGTAGGGAATTCAGTAATATATCTTCTATATAAAAATCATAATTTTTAGATCCTTGCACTGTGGTTCGGACTCATTAGAATATGGCTGCCCAGATTGCCAGAACAGAAAACGTCCTCTGTTTTGCGCATTAAGTTACACCTTTCTAGGATCAAAATAAAAATATGTGATCTACATGAAAAGTGAAAGTATTTAAGTGAGGAATCCAGAAATATATCATTTGCTGTAAATGGCTTAATATTGTTAAAGATACAAAAATATTAAGCAGCGCTGCTGCAGTGGGTAGATTGAAGATTCGTTAAGTGGAGAGGATTATGTGTGGGTTCGGGGTTTTAGCGACGTCTTTACTTCTTAAGACGTGTTTTCATTACTGTTGTAGTGTGCTGAGAGGTACTTTTGGACAGGTGGTTTTGTTCCTGAACGCTCGTGATTGCTTCGCTTCAACGGTAGAGGTAAATAAACGTAGCAGTTGTGCTACTGTTTAACTCGTTAATTATTTTACATTCACATTAATTAATTCTCTTAATTTGAGGTGCTATGTCATTGTTACATGCTTCCTTAATGTGGTCCATGTGGTAGTATTTTAAGAATTCAATTATTTATGATCTTGATGGTTTAATTGTGGATATGCGGCATTGTTCTTGATGAACCAATATAGTTGTGGGGTAGAATACTTTACGAGCATATTGTGGTCTAGGTGGTGGTATTCTTATTGAATATTTGTGGTTGTGGTGGTTGCATTTTTGATGATTATGTTGTGGTCTATGTGGTAGAATTCCCAATAGATCAATGGATTATGATCTTGCTGAACCGAATGTGGGTTTTGTGATAATGATCTTATGAAACATTGGTATTGTTGTAACACCCCAGCCAAACAATGGCCTAGAATGCTACCCAACTAACAACATATAAAACTAAGCTAAGGCATTCTATAAAATTTCGGCAGAGCCTCCTTTGTTTATTGACAAAAAAGAAGTTCTAACAAGTATTATCAAAGGGTATAAATAACCGCAAGCAAAGTTATTTTGTTACTAAACAGAAACATCGATAAAACTTAAGTAAAGCGCGGAAGCAATATAAAGAAGTTCTAATCCATTATTACAACTTAATCTGAAGGTCATAATCAAATACCACTTGAACTAATCAACAAATAATAATTAGAGTTCTCTATCTTCTCCATGGTGAATATTTCGTGCAAGTGCAACAATACTAATCCTTCTTTATTCCCGTGCATGCTAATCTCGTGAAGGTACCTAAAATAAACAAACAACAACAACAAAAACAACAGCAAGAATGAGTCCAATGACTCAGCAAGTATGATAAGATAGTAACATAATCAACCATGAACAGCATTGTATCATATTAATAACCATGGTATGCAATATGATAAAAAATTCTCTTTTTCTCTTCTCTTTCGCATTTTACTGGTAATACGGAGTGAGCATCCGTCAATGCTCACCAATACCTGTACTATCTGGTACAGGGACCAATTGCCCACACTCCATGAGTATGGGGACCTTTAGCCTGTCATGACCTCAACATGACGGGGACCTCGACGCTTGGTCATCTCGTGACCAAGACTTCAATAATCAACATGATGCATGCATGTGAATATCTCGATAAATAAACTTGCATTCACACTATCTATGCATCATAGACTCTCATCAACATAATAATTGCAATTAATCATAAACAATAACAGCAAATCATTAACATATTCATGAGCATACACATCCATAACATTGTAACATTCATCAACAAGCATCAATCACACTCGATATGCACTATCAATTTAAGGCCACACATGTACTTGCCTTAACCACGCGAAAGCGGAGGATGAGTAGAAGGTGCAGCCCCGGGAACCTGTCCTCCTCCTGAACATTAATATAATATTTTCTAAGACAACATAAATGGGTCTATGGATAAAATAAAAACACTCTTAAACCAACCCAACATATTTAAGTTGACCCAAACTCAAACCTTCTCTCGGCCAACCCCTGACTTCTACAGACAGTCACCTTGAAAAATTCATAACTTTTGATATGAAGGTCCAAATGAGGCTTTCTTAGATTCTCTGGAAAGATAATTAAATTATCTAACTAAACCTATTTGGGGAGCCTTCCAGATTCGGCCATCTTCTACCCGATCCAATCAGTTTTCCTCAATCTATATTTGTCTCTGGACAGCGCACTAAAAACGCCGTAACTTCCACCCCGAAAGTCGGAATTTGGACTTATTGACCTTTCTGGAAATCTAAGAACATTATCTACAGCTTTCCTAATATGAAGATCCTCTGATTCTCCCGTTTATCAATTTCTAAAATCGATCTACCGAAACCCATCGGGAAACCCTCCGAGATGCAAAACAGTCAACTTATAAAAATCATAACTTTTGCTACGCCAGTCCGATTGACGCGTTCTAGGACTTCATGGAAAGATAATTTCGTTCTCTACAATTCTCTAGCAGAGGTCCAGACCTGAGTCCCCACGGATCTAACCCAAAACAGCTGTCTAACACATTCTATCCTAGCAGGCCAGACTTACGAAATTGCTATCAAAATCACAGAATAATATTCTAATCGGAAACAAGGATTACTCCTTGACGAAAGGATGAAGAACACGAAGATCTCCCCATGAATTCTTCCTCCTCTCTTCCTCCTTTCTTCCTCTTGATATTCCCTTCCTCCGGATCCGATCGTTCTTCTTCCTTCGCTTGACCTCTTTGCCACCAAAGGAGGGTAGTGGAGGAGAGGGGAGTTGCCGGAGGTGGAGGCACAAGGGAGAGGCAGGGCTGCGCAAAGGAGAGGGAGGGGTGGCGGCCAATAGGAGGAAAAGGAGGAGGCGGTTAGGGTTAGGTGTGGCGCCCTCCCCCCCTTGGGCCTAAATTTCCCACTGTGGCGAGGCCTAGGCCCGTGTTGTCCTAATTTTCGAAAACCCTCAACAAAATACTATTCCATTCTTTTCTTTAAAGGTCCCTCTCCCCGATTAATCGATTATTTGCAAAATTATTTCTGGGTATTACATTCTACCCCTTAAACAGAATTCGACCCCGAATTCTAGCCGTATCCTCACCCATGATTAATTTCAATTAACTTAAACATTAAACACGCACTGCTTAATAACTCTGGATATTGCTCGCGCATGCAAGACTCTAATTCCCAAGTAGCCTCCTTTTCGGTTTGTCATGACTGTAGTACTTTGACATAACGCAAAGTTTTATTCCTCAACACCTTCTCTGATCTTTCTAGAATTCGCACTGGCTTGGACTCAAAAGATAAATCTTGCTCAATTGTTAGGGGCTCCAAGGTGATATGAAGCTCCGGATCTCGCAGATACTTCCTCAACATTGACACATGAAATACGTTATGCACCCCGCGCATAGACTCAGGAAGATCCAAATGGTAAGCCAACTTCTCGATTCGGGCCAATACCGTGAAAGGTCCAACGCACTCGGCTAAGCTTCCCTTTGGTACCGAATCTCACCACACCCTTGGTGGGAGATACTCACAGGAGCACCTGATCCCCCACTTTGAATTCTAGATCTCTCCTCCTCACATCTGCATAACTTTCTGCCTGCTCTGGGCGGCTAATAGATTCTGCCTGACCAAGGCCACTCTCTCAACTATCTTCCGAACCCAATCTGGACCCAAAACTGCTTTCTCGCCCACCGCTTCCCAACAAAGGGGAGACCTGCACTTACGGCCATACAATACCTCAAACGGTGCAGCTTTGATGCTTGTATGATAGCTGTTATTATAGGCAAACTCCACCAGGGGTAACTGATCCTCCCAACTACCCTTCCAAGACAACACGCAGGACCTCAACATGTCCTCCATGGTCAGAATGGTACGCCTCGATCGTCCATCTGTCTGTGGATGGAATGCCGTGCTCAACCGGAGCTGGGTACCCAAAGCACTCTGCAGACTCTCCCAGAACTTGGAAACAAACTTGGCATCTCTCGTCTCAAACTATGGTCTTTGGTACACCGTGAAGTCTCACAATCTCCGCACATAAATAGGTGCCAAATCACTCACCGAGTTGGTCGTGCGGATGGGAATGAAATGTGCTGACTTACTGAATCGATCTACTATCACCCAAACCGCATCCTTGCCTCGCGGCGACCGAGGCAATGCCACCACAAAATCCATAGAAATATCATCCCACGGCCACTGAGGAACCTCTAATGGCTGCAACAACCCTGCCGGTCTTTTATGTTCTCCTTCACTTATTGGCATATACCACAAGAGGCTACATAATTAGCTATGTCCACTTTCATTCTTTTCCACCAGAAATTCTTCTTCAAGTCACGATACATCTTTGTTTCCCCTGGGTGAACATTATATGGGGTGCGATGAGCCTCTCTCAAAATGTCATCCTTGACCTCCGCTCAGTGGCACACGAGGCGCCCTTAAAACGCAGTACCGACTCATCCAAACTAAAATCCCTTCCTTGCCCATTTCCAAACGCTTCGACCCTCTGCAGAACGGATCATGCTTCTTTGTGCCTCCCGCACACGCTCTGGAATAGCTGACTCTAAGATCAACTATGTCTCCACTCGTGCCGTGCCCGCATAACAATAAGGTATTCCCATGCGGTCAAAATCAGCAATAAGACAATCTAGAGTAGCTGGTGTCGCCTTGCGACTAAGAGCATCGGCCACCACATTGGCCTTACCCGGATGATACTGAATGGTGAGGTCGTAATCCTTAATCAACTCCAGCCATCTGCGTTGCCTCAAGTTCAAATCTTTCTGGGTGAAGATATACTTAAGACTCTTGTGATCGGTGAACACATCACAAGTTTCGCCGTATAGATAGTGCCTCCAAAGTTTCAATGCAAACACAACAGCAGCCAACTCTAAATCATGGGTTGGATAATTCTGCTCATGATTCTTCAGTTGCCTCGATGCATAAGCAAACACCTTTCCATCCCGCATGAGAACACATCCCACCCGACTGTGAAGCATCGTAGAAAACCGTGAAACGCTTTTACGGTTCCGGACGATGAGAACCGGGCGGTCACTAGTCTTTCCTTCAAAATCTGAAAGCTACGCCACAATCATCATCCCATTGAAACCTCACATCCTTCTGAGTGAGCCTGGACAATGGCTTGGCAATGATGGAGAAATGTTGCACAAATCTCCGGTAGTAGCCCGCCAGCCCGAGAAAACTCCTCACTTCCTTGACGTTGGTCGGTCTTTCCCATTCCACCACTGAAGAAACTTTGCTTGGATCAACCGATATTCCCTTATCGCTGATGATATGTCCCAAAAATCCCACCTGAGACACCCAGAACTCGCATTTCTTGAATTTAGCGAAGAACTTATGCTCTCTTAGTGTCTCCAATACAAGCCTCAGATGATGCTCATGATCTGCTTCGTTCTTTGAGTAAATCAAGATGTCATCAATGAATACGACTACGAAGTCGTCCAGGTACTTATGCAACATCCGGTTCATTGTCTCCATGAAGGCAGCAGGGGCATTCGTTAGTCCAAAAGACATAACTTTAAATTCAAAATGCCCATACCTCGTGGAGAATGTTGTTTTCTCGATATCCTCCTCTCGTACAGGAATCTGATTATATCCCGACTGGAGATCGATCTTGGAGAATACCTTGTCCCCCTCAATTGGTCAAATAAATCTTCAATGCGAGGTAAATGGTACTTATTCTTAATGGTCAACTGGTTGAGAGCACGATAGTCAATGCACATGCACCAGCTTCCATCCTTCTTCTTAGTGAACAAAGACCGTGCCCCCACGGAGACACGCTCGGTCGAATAAGATCCTTTGCTCTCAAATCATCCAACTGCTTCTTTAATTCTTCCTGAAAGGGTCGACCAAACGGTATGGGGTCATAGAAACTTGTCGTGCCCCCGGCACTAAATCAATCCTGAACTCCACCGGTCGCCGAGGCGGCATCCCTGGCAACTCTGCTGGAAACACATCTAAGAATTCCCGAACTATCGGGATACTTTCTGCAAGCAAGGAGGAATTTGGCTTTTCCACTAAGGATAAAAGAAATCCACTCTTTGCTGCTCTACTACTGTGGATACAAGCAAGCCAAAGACACTAGATGAAAAAGAGGAGCACTACCGAAAAATTATCTCTTGGCCCGATGGAGCTTGAAGAGTTATTGTCTTCCAAAACATGATATGACAAGATGGTAATTATGTAACCAATCCATCCCCAGAATAACATCAAACGGCTCCATATTCATGATCATCAAATTAGCAATAAAATCCTCCCATCTATTGTGAGCACACAACCGTGATGATCAGAGAACGGAAAGAATTCCCCAGTAGTGGACCAAAACAGACTGAGAAATAAACTGCAAACTCAAATTGGCCCGACTAGCAAACTCTAGGGACGCAAAGGAAAAGGTAGCTCCAAAATCAAATAAAACGTAAGCCTCCACTGAATCCACCAAAAGCGTACCTGTCACCACATCGGGACGACCCGCCGACTCGGCAGTCGGTAAAGCGTAGGAGCTCGATGTCAGCAGCAGTGCCCCAACACCCGAGTAAGGCGTAGCTGCTGCAGAGGGGCGCAGGAGGTCTTGAGGCGCCACAGTGGGAAGAATGCCGCGGGAGGAGGCGGCCAGTACCCTGGTGGCATCACGCCAGGAGTAGGGTAGTGAGGCGGAGGCGGCGCCCAAGTCTGAGCGGGAGCGGCTGCTAACATCTGCACTGACCCCCGAGAAGAAGCTGCTGGCACTGAAGACGGTGCTTGAACTGATTCCCATCTGATAATGCTAGCAGGATTGCGCTTGCACACCAATGCCTTGTGGCCCTCCTGACCACAATGGCGACAAGCTCCAACCCAAGCACACTCTGAAGCACGGTGACCATCTCCACACTTGAAGCATTTCATCCCCTGTCCTGGGGCCGGACGCACCATAGGGACACTCCCTGAAGACCGGAAAGAAGAAGATGCCTGGGGCTTGGTGAACCTGGACTTGAATGAACTTTGCGGACCCTTGAATCTCTTGGGAACTGGCTTCAATGCTGACCCACTGCCTCCATAACTCTTCTTATGACTGCTCTCCGTAACCTCGGAAGCCACTGTACCTCCAGTACCCTGCAAACCTTCCCCAAGCTGCATCTCTAACTCTATGCCCCTAGCTTGTTCCACCAGAGAGCCAAAATCACGAAGCTTCAAAGCTCCCAACACTTGGCGAAACTCCCGCTCGAGCCCTCTGCGAAACCTCCGCTTTCTCCACATCATCGGTAGCCACAAATGGTACAAAGCGGATTAAATTATTAAAACCCACTTCGTACTCTAACACTGACATCTTGCCCTGCTTGTAAATGTTCAAAGTCACCTCCATTCTTTCCACAAATGATGCGGGATAAAATCTCTTCTTGAATTGCTCCACAAACACCTCCCAAGTCGCTAGCCCAAGGGCAGCAGTTCTGGCTGACAGGACTCCTTCCCACCAGAGATCCGCTTGCCCTTTCAGCTGAAAGGCCACAACCGCACTGCTATGTTGACGCCACCCCAACACTCCTGTGCCTCTATGTGCCGTAACTAGTTAGCAGCATCAATCATGCATCCAAACCATCAAAAGTGTCCAACCTCAAAGCATTCCACCGGTGTAGTCCCATAGCATTCACCGGAGCCGTGGGTGCGGCCCTAGGTACAGCGGGAGGGGTTTGGCTCCCCTGAACTGCCGAAGCAACCTCCTCCTCGAATCCCACTAAATTAGTCTCCTCTGCTACAGAATATTGCATTTCAGGCGGGGGCACATCCGGGCCTCGCCTGGTAGCCTGCCGGCCACGGCCACGACCACGACCTCTACCCCTTGCCATCGCTATAACACAAACAAGCATAGAGTCACACATACAAACACAATCAATTGCAATAAATAGCAATAACATATTGATGCAATACAAATCCCATTCCCACCTACTGTGCTTAGTGTGTCAAGTTTAATAGTTTCATTAACCACGGACCCACAGCCCGCTCTGATACCAACTGTAACACCCCAGCCAAAAAATGGCCTAGAATGCTACCCAACTAACAACATATAAAACTAAGCTAATGCATTCTATAAAATTTCGGCAGAGCCTCCTTTGTTTATTGACAAAAAAGAAGTTCTAACAAGTATTATCAAAGGGTATAAATAACCGCAAGCAAAGTTATTTTGTTACTAAATAGAAACATCGATAAAACTTAAGTAAAGCGCGGAAGCAATATAAAGAAGTTCTAATCCATTATTACATCTTAATCTGAAGGTCATAATCAAATACCACTTGAACTAATCAACAAATAATAATTAGACTCCTCTATCTTCTCCATGGTGAATATTTCGTGCAAGTGCAACAATACTAATCCCTCTTTATTCCTGTGCATGCTGATCTCGTGAAGGTACCTAAAATAAACAAACAACAACAACAAAAACAACGGCAAGAATGAGTCCAATGACTCAGCAAGTATGATAAGATAGTAACATAATCAACCTTGAACAACATTGTATCATATTAATAACCATGGTATGCAATATGATAAAAAATTCTCTTTTTCTCTTCTCTTTCACATTTTACCGGTAATGCGGAGTGAGCATCCGTCAATGCTCACCCATGCCTGTACTATCCGGTGCAGGGACCAATTGCCCACACTCCATGAGTATGGGGACCTTTAGCCCGTCATGACCTCAACATGACGGGGACCTCGACGCTTGGTCATCTCGTGACCAAGACTTCAATAATCAACATGATGCATGCATGTGAATATCTCGATAAATAAACTTGCATTCACACTATCTATGCATCATAGACTCTCATGAACATAATAATTGCAATTGATCATAAACAATAACAGCAAATCATTAACATATTCAAGAGCATACACATCCATAACATTGTAACATTCATCAACAAGCATCAATCACACTCGATATGCACTATCAATTTAAGGCCACACATGTACTTGCCTTAACCACGCGAAAACGGAGGATGAGTAGAAGGTGCAGCCCCGGGAACCCGTTCTCCTCCTGAACATTAATATAATATTTTCTAAGACAACAGAAACGAGTCTATGGATAAAATAAAAACACCCTTAAACCAACCCAACATATTTAACTTGACCCAAACTCAAACCTTCTCTCGGCCAACCCCTGACTTCTACAGACAGTCACCTTGAAAAATTCATAACTTTTGATATGAAGGTCTAAATAGGCGTTCTCAGACTCTCTGGAAATATAATTAAATTATCTAACTAAACCTATTTGGGGAGCCTTCCAGATTCGGCCATCTTCTACCCGATCCAACCAGTTTTCCTCAATCTGTATTTGTCTCTGGACAGCGCACTAAAACGCCGTAACTTCCACCCCGAAAGTCGGAATTGGGACTTCTTGACCTTTCTGGAAAGCTAAGAAAATTATCTACAGATTTTATAATATGAAGATCCTCTGATTCTCCCGTTTATTAATTTCTAAAATCGATCTACCGAAACCCGTCGGGAAACCTCCGAGATGCAAAATAGTCATCTTATAAAACTTATAACTTTTGCTACGCAAGTCCGATTGACGCGTTCTAGGACTTCATAGAAATATAATTTCGTTCTCTACAATTCTCTAGGAGAGGTCCAGACCTGAATCCCCACGGATCTAACCCAAAATAGCCGTCTAACACATTCTGTCCTAGCAGGCCAGACTTACGAAATTGCTATCAAAATCACAGAATAATATTCTAATGGGAAACAAGGATTACCCCTTGACGAAAGGATGAAGAACACGAAGATCTTCCCACGAATTCTTCCTCCTCTCTTCCTCCTTTCTTCCTCTTGATCTTCCCTTCCTCCGGATCCGATCGTTCTTCTTCCTTCGCTTGACCTCTTTGCCACCAAAGGAGGGTAGTGGAGGAGAGGGGGAGTTGCTGGAGGTGGAGGAGGCGCAAGGGGGAGAGGCAGGGGCTGCGCAAAGGAGAGAGGGAGGGGGGGGTGGCGGCCAACAGGAGGAAAAGGAGGGGGGCGGTTAGGGTTAGGGTGGGAGGCGCCTCCCCTCCCCCCTTGGGCCTAAATTTCCCACCTGGGCCGAGGCCTAGGCCCAGGTTGTCCTAATTTTTTAGAAAACCCCTCAACAAAATACTATTCCACTCTTTTCTTTAAAGGTCCCTCTCCCCGATTAATCGATTATTTGCAAAATAATTTCTGGGGTATTACATTTGTGCTTGATGAGACACAGGTGGGTTATGAGGAAGTATTCATGATGATTAAATTGTTGACCTTCGTGGTTAAATTCTTGTGGTTTATGATTATCATATCATTCATAACATGTCATGACATTTGCATTTGTGGATATCGCCGCACTTAGCCGCGACCGTATCGATACAGCATCGTATATTACCGTAATACGATGCATACTCTTACCTTGTTGGGTAAGGGTGCTGTGGAGCATAGGCATTCATATGCATTGTATTGTGGAAAGATCATTTGCATACCTATACAATGTATTATGGTGAAGTTATTTTGTAGGCAAATACATCTTTATAGCTGTAATGTGGAATATACAACTTCATAGTTGTAATGTGGAATTAGCTCACGTGAGCTACTTGTGGTATGAGGAATGTAGATGTGGTCGTGGAATGGGGTTCGACCCTTGTGGTATGGTAGGGGTTGTAACTGTGGCATGAGATTCTTTTCTCTTGTAGTAATTGTTGATAGCAGTTGTGGATGTGAGAAATAATAAAATAGTGAAATAAAACATACTTATGCTCTATTGTCTTTGGTGGTGGTGGTGGTTGAGGTTTTAAAGTAGTCAAACAAGATTTATTTGCAATTGTTTTACCGTTCTTGGTGGTGATTTGAGGTTGAGGATATAAACGTGGTCATTGTGGAAAATAAAATATTGATGATTAAACTGTTGTAGTTTAATTAGCCTGTTAAACAGTTTACTTACTGAGATTTTTATCTCACCCTTGTTTTTCCCCCTACAGGTGATCATTGAGCATGCATGGGAAGGGTAGAGCGGCACCACAATAATGCACTTGGATCATAGATTTATGTTGTAATAAAGACAAAGTGATTCTAGTCTTTTGTCTAGCTATCTCGTCAAAGTTTATTTTAACTTATTAGTGTTAAACTTGTAAACTATTCTTTAGTTAGATTGTTGGAGGTTGATTTAAATTATTAAATTTATTATCACTATCCTGTTTCGCTTAATTGAATATGCTTCCGCTTATCCTATTTTATTTAGGAATTATTGCCAGATTATTGTATCTTGTAATTTGGCTAGTTGTGGAGTGGTTTTAGTGGCATCGCAGGGTAATGTGGGTCTGGGTGTTACAGTTGATATCAGAGCAGGCGTTAGATCCATGGTAATTAAATTATTAAATTGACACACTGGTGCACAGTAGAATGTGATGGGTCAAACATTGCATTTATGCTTTTGACATGTTGTATTGATGATTTACGTTATGAAATGATCTTGTATGATTATGATTTGCTCCTATGACTGTTATGAGAGAGGATAGTCATTGATAAGATGTAGAGGTTGATTTTCCTGCCTTAGTATTGCCAGATTATACCGTTGTTCGTAGTATCGGTTAGCGATGTAGTTACCTCGGGTAACTTAGTTGCAGATGTTGTGAGTGAGTTTCTTTAGAAAAGGTGCTATCTTCCTTAAGTTGATTTTGGCCAATTCTAGGCCTACTGTGGTTAATGAATTTCTCTTGAGATAGCGGTTCATTGCAGTTGAGATTTTGCAATTGGTCTCTACCAGTTCTTTGAAGCAATTATTGGTTTTTGGACTATTGAGATACTTTTGCTCTGCTTAAGTGGAAGGTGGTAATCATATAAATTAATTCATAAGGTATGAATTACCAAGTTGAGATGTTAGCGTGGTGCACAATTAATTTCAACTAGCATCCTCGGAAGTGTAGTTGATTAATTTGATACCGCCTTGTAATAGTTTCTGGAAGAACTATGATTAAGAATTTGTCTATACATGATTGGAACTCATGGTGTTATTGAGGAGTGTGCAAAAGAATTAGAATGATTATTATGATTGTTTAAATTTCTATCATGTTGGATAAATTGAATTATTTTTTACTTTAGTAATTAATCTAACCTTTTGGAATTATTAAGTAAGGAGGTGTTGGAATATTGCCTTGGTAATATTGACCTTTAATCTGTCATTTATTAGATACTTTATGAGTATGCACAATTGCTAGTTTCATCTATCTTTCACCATGCTAAATTATTGAAATATGTATAAAGAAATAGAGGAAGGTTGATGTATTGACTTGTGAAACTTTGTCTTATAGAGCTTATAATATTGAAGTTAGAAGATATTTCGTTCTAACTGCCGAACATAAGGAGAAATGTTGAATCTATACTCATAACTGTTTTCGAGATTGCCATGTTCTAGTACCAGCGTGTTAAAAGAGTTTTGTTTCAATATTGTGGCTTGTGCACTAGGCTTTCCCTAGATTAAGTAGTTGCAATCTTATTTAGATAATAGAAACATGATGAAGTGATTTCGTGTGTTTCTTTTGGAAAAGTTTATGAATGGATTTGAGGATATGATGATGCTTGTTAAGAATGTATTATTCTGATATTAGTATGATGGTTAGTATATGGTTGTGATGATAATGTTGAATGTTTCATAAATAAAAGAATTTGATAACTTCTATGATACTATTTAAATCAAAAGTTTTGAGATTTGCGTACGCAATCTTTTGGATCTAATGACTTATGTGGTAGCTGAAATTGTTTTGAGCAAAGTGACACGTTGAGAGGTTTTAGTAGTTCTTAAGGGATTAATGTGTTGTGGTCTTCAAATCTTTTTTTGTGGGAATTGTCAAGGTAATATTGTAATCAAAGAAAGTTGTTCTCTTTGTTAAAAGAAAGAGTGTGGTAAAAGTATTGGAGGTTGAAGTCAAGTTGTGTAACTTTTTGAGGTGTGCTTGACTTCTTATTTTTCGCCGCTTAAGAGTTTGTTGAGCTCAAATGGCAATTTTGTATTCTTATTGGTTGAGATTTGATACTTTCTTCATGAGGGGCATGTACCTTCAACTGTGATCTTATCTTTTATTGTCCAAAATCATTGCTATTTCTCTTGGTCTTGTGTCTATTGCAGATGGTAACATCTTCCTTTGTGATGAGATTTACTTCTTTTTTTGCCTTTTCTAAGGAAGGGGTAATCAATTTGGGTTGCAAAGTCCTTTAAGAGGTGTATGGCAAGTAGTTGGTGTGGTCATGTGATTGATCTTGGTGAGATTGTGGGGGTAAAGTGGTTTGACATTCATAGGAGCCCTAGAGATGAAAAATTTTGGTTTGGTGTTCTATGCTAGAACCTTAGAGGCTCAGCGCCTCCGTGTGGGAATAGTGGATCAGAGTGGAATCCAAATAGTGTGATGAGCGGATAGCATCCTTGGGGTGCAGTAAATAAGTATGTGTGGGTGTGATATGAATTTCGAGTTGTTATCCTTGAGGAATTGAGGTGGTTTAGGAATTATCTGTCAATGTAATTCCATTGGTCGAGAGTCTCTCTGCAAGGGTGTGGATGATGTACTCAGTTGGAGCGCATTGTCAAAGTTGCCAACTTAAGATAAATGAGTTGGTGTAGTGGGCGATGATTTGGAAATCCTTGGTTCAAGAAAGTTAAATTTTCAAAGGGAATGGATTGAGAAATTAATGATATCTCGAGCAGTATTATGCTGTCTTCATTCTTGTTTAAACTGTGTGTTTATGGCAGAGGTCATCTGCAAATTGAGTTGTTTTATGTTGAGACGTAGTCTTTTCCAGTTAGGAAAAGAAAATAATTATTTTAGTCTGTCGAGTGATTTTCACTCTTGGCTTACGTAGTGTGGATTCTCCAAATGTCTATTTGGAGTGTGTTAAAGGTTTTGTGGTGAATTCTTTGATTTGGATCGTAGCTCTTTGAAGGAAAACTGGTTGCTAGTGTGTTGCTTGAGAATCCTTTATTCTTCTTTTGGTTGGGTTCCATTTGTAAAAGTTATTGTTTGTGCTTCGAGAAAAATGTTATGAGTGGAATTTGTGGTCGAATTCTTTAAAAGGTGTACAATGTATTATCCCGATTATAATATATAGGGAAAAATATTTTAAGAAGGAGGATGGTATTAGATAGTGGCATCCCAGGGTAATGTGGATCCTGGGGTGTTACAGTTTATGGCTTGATAGTTGTGGTGGGGAATTTTGCGAGAACGGCAGGATCTGTTGGCCGCTCAGAGCCGGTAGAAGAGTTGCGGGTGCTCGGCGTTGACCGGCGCGTGTCGTGGACTCGTCGGAGTTGGTCATGAGGAAGAGGGCCACCAGGTAGGTGGAGGCCCTCTTGACGAATCAGTCCGAGCGGGAGGTGACATGGGAGCTTGAAGTTCAAATGTAGAAGAAGGACCCGAGTTCTTCGAGGCGGGTGAGAACCCGTAGTTGTTGTTCCCTTGGATGTTCTATCCTTGGGATGCTCTATCCTTTGGTTGCTCTTTTCTTGATTGTTCTCTTAATTTGTGGTTTGAGGAGTTAGATTCGAGGACAAATTCTTTTTAGGTGGGGAGAATGTAATATCCTGATCGTCGTTACGGCGTACGTTTTTAATTTAATCATGAGTCGCGGGTTTCTGATGAATCGCGGAAGGAAAAATAAAAATTGTGAAATAGCGTAAACTGAATAAAATAAATAAATAAATAAATAACCTCTGAGTGGGCTTCCTGGAGAGTGGGCCAACCGCCTTGGGCCAAAAGCCCAAGGGGTGGCCGCACCCCCTTCCCCTCCCCTAAAACCCTAAGTCGCCCCCTTTTTCCATCCTTGGCCACCACCCCCCTTTCCCACCTCCCTGGCCGCACTCCCTCCCCAGATTTGCGCCTCCACCTCCCCCACACAGCTGCTGTCCATGGGTGCAAAGGACAAAGAGAAGGAAGAATAAGAAAGGGAAGGAAGGAAGAAGAAGAGAAGGAGGAGAAGAAGAGGAGAAAAGAAGAGGGGTGATCCCAAGGGATCCCCTAGGTAACTCTCCCTCATCTCAAATCTCTCTGTTATTGTTGTAATTAGGGTTCTTAGCCTAAGATTTGTTGGGGGATTAGCAAATAGATTCCCCGATTAGGGATTTCCTGTTGTCTGTCTGTAGATCAATTCACGCAACGCGTCTGTTTGTGCAGTTTAGACCTACGAAACGATTTGTCCTGCGGCTCTTCCAAAAAGTAAAATTGTAGAGGAATTCGAGACCCATCTTCCATATTTTTTTCAGAATTTTTGGCTACGGGATCTGGGCGTAGCAGGGTCGGGAACACCGCTGTCTGTCAGGGGTGCAGATTGGGAATTTAGGGGTAGTAGATGATTTTTATGATTTTGGTCGCAATTGAGAAAAATGTAGGGAATTCAGTAATCCAACTTTTGTATAAAAATCATAATTTTAGATTCTTGTACTGTGGTTGGGTCTCGTTAAAATCTGGCTGCCCAGATTGCCAGAACAGAAAACGTCTTCTGTTTTGCGCATTAAGTTACACCTTGCTAGGATCAAAATAAAAATATATGATCTACATGAAAAGTGAAGATATTTAAGTGAGGAATCCAGAAATATATCATTTTCTATAAATGGCTTAATATTGTTAAAGATACAAAAATATTAAGCAGCGCTGCTGCAGTGGGTAGATTGAAGAATCGTCAAGCGGAGAGGATTATGTGTGGATTCGGGGTTTTAGCGACGTCTTTACTTCTTAAGACGTGTTTTCATTGCTGTTGTATTATGCTGAGAGGTACTTTTGGATAGGTGGTTTTGCTCCTGAACGCAGTGATTGCTTCGCTTCAACGGTAGAGGCAAGTAAACGTAGCGGTTGTGCTACTGTTTAGCTCGTTAATTATTCTACATTCACATTAATTAATTCTCTTAATTTGAGGTGCTATGTCATTGTTACATGCTTCCTTAATGTGGTCCATGTGGTAGTATTTTAAGAATTCAATTGTTTATGATCTTAATGGTTTAATTGTGGATATGCGGAATTGTTCTTGATGAACCAATATAGTTGTGGGGTAGAATAGTTTAGGAGCATATTGTGGTCTAGGTGGTGGTATTATTATTGAATATTTGTGGTTGTGGTGGTAGCATTCTTGATGATTATGTTGTGATCTATGTCGTAGAATTCTCTATAGATCAATGGATTATGATCTTGGTGAACCGAATGTGGGTTATGTGATAATGATCTTATGAAACATTGGCATTGTGCTTGATGAGACATAGGTGGGTTATGAGGAAGTATTCATGATGATTAAATTTTTGACCTTCGTGGTTAAATTCTTGTGGTTTATGATTATCATATCATTCATAACATGTCATGACATTTGCATTTGTGGATGTCGCGACTTAGTCATGACCGTATCGATCTGACAAAGATCGTATATTGTCAGTGTACGATGCACACTCTTACCTTGTTGGGTAAGGGTGCTGTCGAGCATACGCATTCATATGCATTGCATTGTGAAAAGATCATTTGCATACCTATACAATGTATTATGGTGAAGTTATTTTGTAGGCAAATACATCTTTATAGCTGTAATGTGGAATATACAACTTCATAGTTGTAATGTGGAATTGGCTCATGTGAGCTACTTGTGGTATGAGAAATGTGGATGTGGTCGTGGAATGAGGTTCGTCCCTTGTGGTATGGTAGGGGTTGTGACTGTGGCATGATATTCTTTTCTCTTGTAGTAATTGTTGATAGCAGTTGTGGATGTGAGAAATAATAAAATAGTAATGTAAAACATACTTATGCTCTATTGTATTTGGTGGTGGTGGTGGTTGAGGTTTTAAAGTAGTCAAACAAGATTTATTTGCTATTGTTTTACCGTTGTTGGTGGTGATTTGAGGTTGAGGATATAAACGTGGTCATTGTGGAAAATAAAATGTTGATGATTAAACTGGTGTAGTTTAATTAGCCTGTTAAACAGTTTGCTTGCTGAGATTTTTATCTCACCCTTATTTTTTCCCCCTGCAGGTGATCATTGAGCATGCATGGGAAGGGTAGAGCGGCACCACAATAATACACTTGGATCATAGATTTATGTTGTAATAAAGACAAAGTGATTCTAGTCTTTTGCCTAGGTATCTCGTCAAAGTTTATTTTAACTTATTAATGTTAAACTTGTGAACTATTCTTTGGTTAGATTGTTGAAGGTTGATTTAAAGTATTAAATTGATTATCACTATCATGTTTCGCTTAATTGAATCTGCTTCCGCTTACCCTATTTTGTTTAGGAATTGTTGCCAATTATTGTATCTTATAATTTGGCTAGTTGTGGAGTGGTTTTAGTGGCATCCCAGGGTAATGTGGGTCCTAGGATGTTACAACATATACATATATAATTATGTGCTTTACTAAAATGGACAAATGCATAAAAGGTGAGGCTAGCAATAAAAGGATAAAATGATTAAATTAATGAATGAGCAAAATATGAAATATATATATATACACATGTAAATAAATAAATAAATAAAGAAGAGAAAACACATTTTGGCCTGGCCGAGCCGGCCCAGCCCATCTCCCTATCTTCTTCTTTCTTTCTGCTTTGGCAGAGCCGAAGCTTTGCTCGCCACTTTGTCGCCGATCTTCACCTTGACGCGCCCCGCGAGCCATTGAGCACAGTCGCCCATAGACTCTTAAGACCTGCCCATGGATTGCTGACCTATCACGTCACCCCGGTTGATGTCTCGGGAAAAACCACCGCCGCCCATAGCTCCACTGCCACCACCTACAGAAACAGTGCCACCGCCCACTGTTCCCCGCACCGTCGTGCCCACCTCGGTCAGAGCAATGTTAGGCTACTGTCTCTACCATGTGTACGCACGCCTGGTCATGGGAGCTACAGTACGTTGTCGTGTCGTTGTCGCCTGAAAATCGATACGACCGAACAACCGCCCCTCTGTCGTCGGCCACTTTCCGCCGTCCATAATGCCCGTGCGGACCTCCAGTAGCACCACACTGTTTCCCTCCGTCTTCTACACCCTAGAATCGGGTTCCCGCACCTTGCAGCTCGTTGGCGAACCTTTTCTTCCCCGACTCTAGCCACCGGGCAAGCCGTCGATCGGAGCTGCTATGGGTCGATTCCGCTGAGCCGGAGCACCTTTAGTAACTATTATGCGGCGAGAATAGGAAGTCAAACACACCTAAAAAATGCACCACTTGACTTCAACCTCCAATACTTTTACCACACTCTTTCTTTTAAACAAAGAGAACAACATTCTTTGATTACGGTATTTGACAATTCCAACAAAAGAGTATTGAAGACCTCAACACATTAATTCTTTAAGAACTTGATGAGGACATCACTTCTTCGGATATACACAACACTCCTCCACTTGATATTCAAGGACCAATCACTAGAGCTCGCTACCGACAATTGAATTTACATGTGAGCTCGTTCCTAAGTACTTCTTTTGTTCATTTGAGAATCGATTACTACCTAATGATTTAATTATGATTAGGAACCATGGAGAGGATCAAGAAGTACTTGGAGAAGGGCTACGAGGCGCACGAGTCCAGCAAGGGTGGTCGAATCATGTTGGATGTCCAACTCAAGCCCACTTCGAATCCAATTCGGGTCCAGGACCAGGCCGCACTAAAACGGACGCCCAGATCGCATCCGGACTCCGTTTTGGACGTTCCATATGTATGGAAAGCTGAGAAGATAAGCTTTCCAATGGCTCTGGTCTCATATCAAAATTCCTTCTGAGTCAACGGGAATCGTCGAAACAAGTGGACGTCCAGAATTTGTCAGGGTGCTGTGACACCGTCTTTTGGGCCGCTCGGCTTTGTATCGTGTTGGAGTCCATTAAGGACGCGTCCAGGGTTTTGCACGCCCTTACTCCTTTATATACAGCCGCCACCCCCACCATTAGGGTTGGGTTTTGCTTAGATTAATTCTGTCTTTGAACAGTTTCGCCGTCATCGGTTTGTGAGACCCCAATTTTCGAGTGCTTCATCAATATATCTGCAATTTGGTTGTGTTCTTCCTTGTTCTTGCTTGTGTTCTTCGATTCGCAGGCGAGGATTAGCCTTCTTGGCAAGGTCAACCGGGCAGCGCACGGTTGATAACCTGAGGAGACGTGGTGCTGCGATTGCGGGGTTCGGGACGTGTTGTTCGGAAGCCGGATCGATTTGTGTCGCGACTCCACCAAATCAATTTATCCGAACCTGTTGGAAGATCGGGACCCGTTCCCATCAAGTGGTAATCGAGCTTGGTGTTCCTCCGTGTTCGAGTTACCCTCCTTTGTTATTTTCGGTTTCGTCCTAGAGTCCAAGAAAAAGCCCTACAAAAAAATTGTAGTCATAGGTTGTTTCCTGTCCTAGATCTCGTTTAGCCTTTGCACAAGTTGATTCCAGAGTCCGTAGTGTTGAGTTTGTGTCCTTAGTCGAGTTGTGTTGCTGGTTTAGATCGTGTTTTGTTCGAGTTGTTTTCCACCCGCTACCACCCTTCAAACCCTAGCCGTCACGCTTGCGCTTTCCTCCACCCTCTGTTTTTGTTTTTCCCACCCATATCCCACCCTCTGTTTTCGTCATCCATCACGTCTCGTGATCACATCGAATCATCCCCCACCTTTCCCGAGCTTCCGCCACCAGATTCCACAAATTCCCTCCACCCGATCTTCGTTTTCACCCCCACAGCAACCATAACTTGGAGGTCCATCTTCAAACGGCCATAACTTTTGCATACGGACTCGAAATCAGTTGTTTTTTTTTTGAAATTGGGTGAAATTAAATTTGCATACTCGCTCGAAACCGAATCACCGAATTTGCAGCACATTCATTAATTTCTGTGAGGCCACCTTACATCCGATTGAGTTGCAACTTTGTGTGGTTCCTATTTCGTGCTCGCTCTGTGAAAAAATATAAAAAATACAAAAAAGAAAAATTTCGGCTATAGTAGAGAGGAGAGAGTGCTATCCATAGCATAAACAAAAAAAAAGAAGAAGAAAAAAAGAGAAAACAGAGTACGCTTTAGGTGCCAACAATTTATTTGTTTTGTGCTTATGCTGAATTGAGCTTCTCAGTGCCTAGCCATCTTTGTTGCTGTCGTTGCTTTCATATTCTGTTCGTGACTCCTTGTTCATCATCTCATACTTGATATAGGACACATTTAGGCCAAAGAACTAGGACCATACTTTGGACATTTATTCAGATTACTATCTCGTTATTGATTTGTGTTCCATCGACATATTTGGCCTTCCAAACTCCATATATCTACTGGATAGCACGCTTTGACCTTGCAATCGCACCCACGCCGACAAAATATCACGAACCGACCACCGGTTGTACCATCCGCCGCTTTAGTAAGCACACTTGTAAGAGCTTGGTAAGCCACTTCCTTTGGGTTTCCACTTCCTTCCTTTGTAGTTGATAGGGATCATCCTTTTGTTTTCCTGTATTTCTAACCATGGCGAGAAACGAAGAGGACGGGACACCGGTCGATTTCAACGAGTGTGTTAGTCGCGGCCGGCTACAAGCTGCGCCGACAAACAAAACGCTTCACTCACCGATCTCGGCGAGATTGGACACCATCGTCGCCGCCATTACCCGCTTGAACACCACGGAAGGCATTGAGCGGGTGGAGCGGCGGATGGTGACCTCACCGGTCGGATGGACACATTGGAGGCACGTCTACCACCGTCAATGATGGCCATCATCATGATGACGCCACGTAGTATGATGCGATGGCAACATTGATCGGCGGGCGACACAAGATGCACGACTACGTCGTGCCTTCAAAAAACCGACATGGTATGGGAGGTAATAACCGAACCGTCATGGTAACGACGACCCTTTTGCTAAAGTGAAGTTTACCATTCCATCTTTTTCTCGGTCTTTATGATGCTGAAATATATCTTGATTGGGAGATGACGGTGAGCGTAAGTTTAACTCTCACTTAGTTCCTGAGCAACATAGAGTTAGACAAGCTACTAGTGAGTTTAAGGACTTTGCTATTATCTGGTGGAATGAACTAAGTACCATGCGCTACAACCCGATACATGGGAGCGCTTAAAAGAAGCTATGCGTAATCGCTTTGTTCCTCCCTCATATAAACTTGAATTGAGAAAAATTGCAGCGCTTAGAACAAGGTGATAGTTCTGTTCAAGACTATTATGCTGAGCTTCAAAAGGGTATGGTGCGTTGTGGGGTTGTTGAGGACACGGAGGATAAGATTTGTCGTTTCTACGGGGTTACTGGCGTGAAATTCGTGACATTGTTGATTATAAAGAATTTACTCATCACAACCGCTTGTTCCACCTTGCTATGCTTGCAGAGAAAGAATTGCAGGGACGCACAGAATCAACTAAGGCACGCACCGGACGACCCTTCTATACCCCGCGAACGACTACATCGACGGACCGCCCAAGTCTTCTTGAGTTTCGTTCTCCTCCACCACCGTGAACAAGATAGCAGCAGCGCCACCGAAGCCACTTTCCACGACACGCCTTGTAGATTCTTCAAAAAATTCTTTGCAGGGTCCAGACAAGAGTTCTTCTTCCGTGGCTTCAACGGGCCGCTCCTCCGGCATTCAGTGCCACCGCTGTCATGGACTTGGTCATGTGCAGAAGAATTGCCCTAGCCAACGGGCATACATCGCCACAGAAGATGGAGGCTACATCGACACCGGATATCGAGGAGGATGATGATGTTGCTGCGCCACGGACGACAATGGCGGTGGTGATGACGACCTCGTCCTTGGTGGGCGCCCACACGACGCTTCGGAGCATCATTGTGCAGCGAGTCCTCGGACGCAGGTACAACAACCCGATAAACTTCAACGCCATAATTTGTTTCAGACCTTCTTTGCAATCAAGAACCGGCGTGCACGTGTCATCATTGATGGAGGAAGTTGCAACAACTTGGTGAGTTCTGATTTGGTCAAGAAGCTTGGCTTGACCACGCGACCGCATCCACATCCATACCATATTCAATGGTTAAATGACTCTGGAAAAGCTAAGGTAACACAAACATGCCGAGTCCATTTTTCCATTGGTGCTTATGTTGATCATGTTGATTGTGATGTGGTTCCCATGCAAGCATGCTCTCTTTTATTGGGTCGACCTTGGGAATTTGATAATGATGCTTTACACCATGGTAGTAGTAACACATACACTTTTATGCATAAGAAAAGAAAGTTACTTTATCGCCTTTGACCCCACTGAAATTATAGAGGCCGATAGGCGAGAGTGCGCTAATGATCCAAAGGAACATGATAAATCTGAAAAACAGCAAGTAACCCATTTGAAAAATTCTGTTATGCTTGCCACAAAATCAGACCTTGCTGCAATTGATGATGTTAATGATACATGCTATGCTTTTGTGTGCAAAGATGCTTTATTTTCTCTTGATAATATGCCTTGCACTTTGCCTGCTCCTGTCACTAACCTTTTGCAGGAGTTTAGAGATGTTTTCCCTGATGAGATACCTCCAGGACTTCCACCCATTCGAGGGATTGAGCACCAGATTGATTTGATTCTTGGAGCGAGCTTGCCAAACCGTCGGCGTCTGGGACCAATCCCAAGAGACTAAGGAGATTCAGCGCCAAGTCCAAGACCTTTTGGACCGTGGGTACGTCACGTGAGAGCCTTAGTCCTTGTGTTGTTCTGTTCTTTTGGTTCCCAAAAAGATGGTTCTTGGCGTATGTGTGTAGATTGTAGAGCCATTAACAACATTATTATACGGTATCGTCATCCTATTCCTAGGCTAGACGACATGCTTGATGAGTTGTGTGGTGCTATAATTTTCACAAAGATTGACTTGCGTAGTGGATACCACCAAATAAGAATGAAACTTGGCGATGAATGGAAACTGCTTTTAAAACTAAGTTCGCTTGTATGAGTGGTTAGTCATGCCTTTTGGTTTAACTAATGCACCTAGCACTTTCATGAGATTAATGAACGAGGTTTTACGTCCTTTCATTGGCAAATTTGTGGTCGCTTACTTTGATGATATCTTGATTTATAGCAAGTCCATGGATGAACATTCGACTCACTTACGTGCTGTTTTTAATGCTTTGAGAGATGCACGCTTGTTTGGTAACCTTGAGAAGTGCACCTTTGCACGGATCGAGTCTCTTTCTTGGCTATGTTGTGACTCCACAGGAATTGAGGTTGATAGAGCCAAGGTGGAGGCGATATGGAGTTGGCCCACGCCCACCTACGCCTCCCAAGTGCGGAGTTTTCTTGGCCTTGCAGGATTTTATCGCCGCTTTGTCAAAGAATTCAGCACCATTGCGACACCGTTGATTGAGTTGACAAAGAAGGAGTTGTGTTCCATTGGGAGCCATCACAAGAGGAGTCCTTTATTCTTTTGAAGGACAAGCTTACGCACGCACCATTGCTCCAACTTCCGAATTTTGGTAAGACTTTTGAACTCGAATGTGATGCTAGCGGAATTGGTATTGGTGGTGTTTTGATGCAAGAAGGCAACCTCATTGCCTACTTTAGCGAAAAATTGAATGGTCCTGTTCTTAATTATTCCACGATGATAAAGAATTGTATGCTCTTGTTCGTTCTTTAGAGACGTGGCAACACTATTTATGGCCTAAAGAATTTGTCATTCATTCCGATCATGAATCACTTAAGCATATTCGTAGTCAAACCAATTTGAATCGTAGACATGCTAAGTGGGTTGAATTTATTGAATCTTTTCCTTATGTCATTAAACACAAGAAAGGGAAGGATAATGTGATTGCTGATGCTTTGTCTCGACGCTATACCATGTTGTCTCAACTTGATTGTCGCATTTTTGGTCTTGAAACTATTAAAGAACAATATGCTTTTGATGATGATTTTAAGGATGTGTTGTTGCATTGTAAAGAGGGTCAAACATGGAATAAATTCGTGATCAATGATGGTTTTTTGTTTAGAGCTAACCGCCTATGCATTCCAGCTTGGATCCGTTCGTCTTTTGTTGTTGCAGGAGGCGCATGGAGGCGGATTGATGGGACATTTTGGTGCTAAGAAGACGGAGGACGTTCTGACCACACACTTCTTTTGGCCAAAGATGAGGCGAGATGTTGAGCGGTTTGTGGCTCGCTGCACTACATGTCAAAAATCTAAGTCTCGCTTGAATCCACATGGTTTATATATGCCACTTCTGCTCCTTCTATTCCGTAAGCGATATTTCTATGGACTTTGTTTTAGGGTTGCCCAGGACTAAGAGGGGGAGAGATAGCATTTTTGTTGTTGTGGATCGTTTTTCTAAGATGGCTCACTTTATCCCATGTCATAAAACCGATGATGCCGTTCATATTGCTGACCTCTTTTCAAAGAGATAGTTCGTTTGCATGGTATGCCTTCTACTATTGTTTCGATCGTGATACCAAGTTCTTGAGTCACTTTTGGCGTACTCTATGGAACAAGTTGGGTACAAAGTTGTTGTTCTCACGACATGTCACCCACAAACTGATGGCCAAACCGAGGTGGTGAACCGCACATTGTCTACCATGTTGAGAGCTATTTTGAAGAACAATTTAAAACTATGGGAAGAGTGTTTGCCGCATGTTGAGTTCGCATATAATCGAGCGGAACACTCCACCACCAAGGTAAGTCCTTTTCAGGTAGTGTATGGATTCAATCCCCGTGCCCCTATTGATATTTTACCTTTGCCTACTAGTGAGAGAGTTCATAATGATGCTAAGGAGCGTGCTGATTTTATTCTCAAAATGCATGAGACTACTAAGGCAAACATTGAAAAGATGAATGAAAAATATAGGATTACCGGTAGTAAAGGTAGAAAGGAAGTTAAACTTGAACCGGTGATTTTGTTTGGTTGCACTTGCGAAAGGATAGATTTCTGAGTTAAGAAAGTCAAAATTGATGCCTAGAGCTGCTGGTCCTTTTAAGATAGTTGAGAAGATAAATGATAATGCATATAAACTTGAGTTGCCTCCCGAGTTTGGGGTTAGTCCCACCTTTAACATTTCAGATTTGAAGCCATGCTTGGGAGAAGAAGATGAGGCCGAGTTGAGGACAACTCCGCTTCAAGAGGGGAGGATGATGAGGACATCACTTCTTGGGATATACACAACACTCCTCCACTTGATATTCAAGGACCAATCACTAGAGCTCGCGCCGACAATTGAATTTACATGTGAGCTCGTTCCTAAGTACTTCTTTTGTTCATTTGAGAATCGATTACTACCTAATGATTTAATTATGATTAGGAACCATGGAGAGGATCAAGAAGTACTTGGAGAAGGGCTACGAGGCGCACGAGTCCAGCAAGGGTGGTCGAATCATGTTGGATGTCCAACTCAAGCCCACTTCGAATCCAATTCGGAGTCCAGGACCAGGTCCGCACTAAAACGGACGCCCAGATCGCATCCGGACTCCGTTTTGGACGTTCCACATATGTATGGAAAGCTGAGAAGATAAGCTTTCCAATGGCTCTGGTCTCATATCAAAATTCCTTCTGAGTCAACGGGAATCGTCGAAACAAGTGGACGTCCAGAATCTGTCAGGGTGCTGTGACACCGTCTTTTGGGCCGTTCGGCTTTGTATCGTGTTGGAGTCCATTAAGGACGCGTCCAGGGTTTTGCACGCCCCTTACTCCTTTATATACAGCCGCCACCCCCACCATTAGGGTTGGGTTTTGCTTAGATTAATTCTGTCTTTGAACAGTTTCGCCGTCATCGGTTTGTGAGACCCCAATTTTCGAGTGCTTCATCAATATATCTGCAATTTGGTTGTGTTCTTCCTTGTTCTTGCTTGTGTTCTTCGATTCGCAGGCGAGGATTAGCCTTCTTGGCAAGGTCAACCGGGCAGCGCACGGTTGATAACCTGAGGAGACGTGGTGCTGCGATTGCGGGGTTCGGGACGTGTTGTTCGGAAGTCGGATCGATTTGTGTCGCGACTCCACCAAATCGAATTTATCCGAACCTGTTGGAAGATCGGGACCCGCTCCCATCGAAACTAATAAAACCTCTCAACACGACACTTTGCTTAAAAACAATTTCAGCTACCACATAAATCATGAGATCAAAAAGATCGCTTACATAATTCTCAAAACTTTTGATTTAAATAGTATGATGGAAGTTATCAAATTCTTTTATTTATAGAACATTCAGCATTATCATCACAACTACATACTAACCATCATACTAACATCAGAATAATACATTCTTAACAAGCATCATCATATCCTCAAATCCCTTTGAGAGATCATGTGGAGATGATCCCATCTTTATGATGAGTAATTGACCCTTGGTTGAAGGAAAATTGAGTTTGTTTTGGGCTTTTATTGCAAATTCTTAGCTCTGGCCGGAGTCTAAGTCGTGTACGACTTTGTCCGTGCCCGTACGACCACTAGGGAGCTGGTCGGAAGCCAGATTTCACGCGTACGACCACTCTGCGGGTCTCTCGGCGTTTTTGGCCATGGTCGGAAGGTTATACGACCACGTTGAACTCAATCGGGTGGTCTACGACCACGTTGCGGCGTCCTCGGGAATTTTGGTTGTGGTCGAAAGTATTCCGGGGCATTTACAACCATGTTGGCAAGTATCGAAGTCACCGGACGGCATACGACCACTGTATGCTTCGGTGAATTTGAACGTGATCGAAGTCTACCGGGTAGCGTTTCACCACGTTGGTGGTAATCGGGTTCGGTAGGCGAGTACTGAGTACAAAGACCGTGGTCGAAGGCTATCGACCACGTTGCGGAGCCCTCAAAAGATTTGACCGTGGTCGGCACTCGGCGCTAGGGTTTACGACCACGTTGTGGGATCGGAGCCTCGACCACGTTGGGCGGTCGGGCGTTCGACCACTTTGGCCGTGGTCGGTGGGCGTATCGACCACATTGAGGGAAAGGAGCGACGACTACGTTATGGCACTTGGTGGTGCGACCACGTTGTGTGCTCGGGCTCTCGACCACGTTGTGGCGGTCGGTTTCGACCACGTTGTCGGGAGAATGACCGTGGTCGTATGAGTTCATTCAAATCGGTCGTATGAGTTCATTCAAACCTGGTCGTATGGGTTCCTGGTAATGTTGTGGACCTTGTGGAGTGATTGGTTCATCATTTTCACAGGTCCAGATGAAATCTAATTTCCGTGGAAAAAGAGTTGAGCTCTGTTGGAGCTGAACAGGTTGTGTTTTCCTGTATAGATCAGTGCTATGTGATGGTTTTGTTGTCTGTGTTGGTTGCAGGTACTGGAGACTTGTCTTGGTGAAGCTTTGGACAGTCGGGACTAGACATGGGAGATGTTGAGGTCCAGAACGACGTGGAAAAGCGAGGAGGACGTGTCGCGGTGGGGGGCCGACATGGACAGCAAGGCGGTGGAGGAAGCTTCCTGGAAGGCAGTGGAGGGGCATTTTGGAGAAATGCCAAAGCTGCGGGGGAAGCTGTGTCCTCTGGGAAAGCACTGGAGTTGGTAGTGCTATTGGGCAAAGCAGTGGAGCCGTTGCCACTGGGTAATGGGCAAAGCACTGGAGGCCTGCAAAGCACTGGACTCTCTGTAACGGGTGGTCTGTGGAGACCCGTTAGTGTGTGAGTATAAATAGAGAGGTTAGGTCTCAGAAGCGAGGAGAGGTTGTCCCCTGAGTTGCTCTGAGCTTTTCTTTCTATTTGTGTGAGTTGTCTCGGTAAGAGCATGTGTGCTCGTGTACCTCCGATGGAGTGGTCAGAAACCTCCATATGCAATAGAAAAGATTGGATTCATCTCTCGTATCTTTCTCGGTTTTGTTCTTGAGATGATTTGTTGATCCATTTGCCCTCTCTTTGTTCTTCTGTTTTATTTGTTTTCCTTGAGAGTTGGCTTGTATCCTTTTGCTCGAATCTGGGATTCATACTCTAAGACCACTTGGTCAATTCATTCCCGAGAGCAAAAATCAAGACAGAGAAATTCTGTGTTTTCGATCTGCTTGGTTATTTTGTCTTGAGTTCGACCGAGGCACTCTCTCCATCCTTAGCAAAGACTTTTGATTTTCTTGGTAAATTCACTTTTAAATATCTTGTTCTTGCTAGGTTTCAAGTTTCACTCGTTTTGATTCTCTGTGGCAAAGTTCTCGAGTTCTTGTCACGGGGTCGTGCGCTGGAGCTGCTCTGCTTTCGGTCGACTATAGTATTTATCGTTCATCTTTGTCGGCGACTATCTTCTCTGTTGTCGATTGGTTTTATTGCTTGGTGTCTTCTCTTTCTCGTAGAAACGATCGATCGACCACTCATTGGCTTTCGACTGCGGTGTCACAAAATCGAGTTTCGACCACCTAAGCCTGCTTCGACCACGGCTTGATCCATGTTTTCATTGCCGACTATTGTGCCTTACGCTTTGATTTTCGACCACGGTCTGCGATCGATCGATTTGTTTCTGCTTTTTACGACTTTGTCTTTCGGTGTGATTTCGTTTGTCTCGGGGAAGAATTTTAAGGCACCATTCACCCCCCCTCTGTTGCCATTTCGGTCCTTCAATTGGTATCAGAGCCGGTTAGCTCTTCTTCATAGATCTTAACCGGTCTCAAAGAGCCATGGCAGCAGACAAGTATTCCACCAAGCCGCCTATTTTCGATGGCCTGGATTACCCCTTCTGGAAGAGCCGAATGGAAACATATATCCAGGCTCAGGGGTATGCGATTTGGCGGAAGGTGAAAATACAATTTGTTGTTCCTGCCGATGAGAACATCAATGCCGGGAATATGGCTGATGTTGAGGCAAATGCAAAGGCAAGAAACATCATCATACAGGGATTGAGCAGAAGCGAATTTGATCGCATCTCTCACCTGTCGTCCGCTCACGACATCTGGGTGACCCTCGATGCATACCATGAGGGCACCTCCCAGATCAAGACGGTTCGACAGGATCAGTTCAAGCGCGAATACAGCAAATTCGAGATGCTTGCTGGAGAGTCCCTTGACGAGTGCTTTTCACGCTTTCACAAGATTTTGAGCAATCTCCGAGCGGTCGGTCTCACATACTCCGACTCGGATAACGCTCGACAGATGCTTTCTGCACTCGATCTTAGGGTTTGGGAGATGAAGGTGACTACCATCAAGGACACCACGGACCTCTCGACCTTGACTCTTGATGCGCTTTACTCGCGCCTCAAGACTCACGAGATTGACATAGTCTCGTCGGTCAAGTCTGTCGATGGCTCTAGTCACGGATCCCACTTGCTTCGGTTCTTCTGCCGATTCTCTTTGCGGGTTCTCCCTAGCTGCTCTCTGTGATGTAACTGATGATCAGTTAGAGCAGCTAGAGGATGAACAACTGGCCCTCCTAGCTCGGAAGTTCTCTCATGCTTACAAGAGAAGGAGGGACGGAAAAGAAGAGGACCGATGATTTGCTTTGAGTGTGGTGGCCCCAACCACATTCGGCAAACCGCCCCAAGCGGAGAAGGGCAAAAGCGGCGTTGGCGGTTCGGCAGAACGACTACATCGACAAGAACCGCAACAAGAAGCCTCCACTCGGGCGCAAGGCAAGAAGAAGTACCGCAACCTTGGGAAGGCCAAGAAGCTCTTCCACCGCGTCCTCGCCGCATTCGACGACCTCGACCTCGACGAGGTGGAAGGATGGAGCGACGACGACGGGACGGGTGATCAAGAACCCAAGAGCGGCGACGACTTCTCCGGATGTGCTTCATGGCCCTTGAGGGCGAGATCGTGACAATGAGCTCTACTCCGACTCGGACGGTATGTCCCACCTACGATCAGCTCAATCATGCTTTTCTTAAGCTAGGTGGTTTTCATGCTAGAGCTAAGTCTAGGTGTGCCGAGTTAGAGAAGGAAGTAGATAGACCGTCACGGAACTTACTTCACTTATATCTCGCTCCCTCCGTGACGATCGTGATACATGTTGTGCCTTGCTTGGAGACATGGAGAAACTAAGGACCTCGCATGATAGTCTGTCCTCGGAACTTGACATTGTTAAGGTGGAGAACATTAGTCTTCTTGCTGAGCTTGAGATGAGTAGGGTAGTTCCTGTTTCATCTTCTACTATTGAGACTATTTCTTGCACCTCATGTGAGGATAAGGATAATGCTTTTAGAGGTCTTTACACTATGCTTCTCGATCTGCCCGAGACTTGTGAAAGTTGTAATAACTTAAAGATGAATCTAAAACGGGCAGATCATAAAATTGCTGAGTTACAAGCTTTTTTACTTGAGCCTATTACTTCATGTGTGAATTGTCCTAAATCGATCACGAGCTTGAATCATACCAAACAGTTTCAAGAAATGATTGATTATGATAAGAAGTTGGCTCAGTTTGCTTCTAAGGACCCTGTTAGCTCACCATGCATTAGTTGTAACAAACTAAAATCTAACTTGATTGCATTGGATGAGAAATGTGTGAAGCTAACTAAGGATCTACTAGAGAAGCCACCTTGTGCTTGTAATGTGGTTGTGGAGAAGGGGGAGAAGTCCCTGTAAGGTAGAGACGCCTAGCGATGCGAACCAACCCGCTAGCGATGGGGCTGTCCATTCTCGTCGGTACGTGTGCACAAGCCAGTCTTCCCTCTGCTGTTGGCTGCTCTTCTGCTCCCTTACCTTCTGCTGTTTCTCCTCCTCCTTGCTCCTCTTGCACCTCTCTCTTTCGGGAGTGTCAGTACCTTATGAACACTCTCGAGAAATTTGTAGGAGGCAAGAAGGATCTCAATCTTATTCTAGACCAATCAAAGATTTGCAAGTTCAAACAGGGTCTAGGATATGATTTCCGTGAGGATGTGAGGAAGCATCCACCTGCCGTGCTCAGACCCATAGCCGCAGGTGTGATCGAGGTCAAGCCCAAGAACAAGAAAGTTCAATTTAGATCAGCGGGCTTTGTCCAAGGGATTTGACGACAAGGTGAGTTCACTGCAGCTTGACCTCTCGGATGGCCATCTCATGCTACTTCACCCTCGGCGGTATCATTGCACCTTCGCCGGAAGGATGGGCATCTGATTGACCAATGCTTCAAGCGCGCCAAGATCGCGCGAAGAGACCGTGTTGAGTCTCTTAGGCGTATTCAGGGTCAGCCCCAGACCTTGAGTGCACCTAAGACCAACACGAGGTCTAGGTTTGCTACTGTTGGTAGTTTTGGGCAGCACCGAGGACTTGGTTTTTCTGAGTTTTCTGTTTTTCGTCCTCGTGCTCCCTCTGGTCGTGACTTCCGCCGTCCTGAGGGTAGATCTCGTTTCCATCGAGATAGCTACCCGCGGCGTGATCAGCGTGCTGCCGGTGCTCCGACTCGCTCTCCGTGGCGGTCGGACCCGGCCAATGACTTCAGTGTCGCACATAGACCTTCCGCTTCTGAGCGACGAGGCGAGGGTAGTTAGAGGTCGATCGTGTGACTACTTCTTACGCTCGACGTGTGACTCGGTATTGGGTGCCAAAATCTATGTTGATTTATCCCATTACTGAGACTTTGCTCTCTTGTTGACTCAGGTTCGCCGGGCAGGGAAGGAAAAGTTTGGCTTGTAGACTCCGGGTGTTCACGACACATGACCGGAGATTCCCGTTGGTTTTCTTTCCTTGCCCGTGCTCCAGGTGATGAGATTATCACCTTGAGATGCTTCTTCGGCGCGTCATCGCCAAAGGTCTTGTATGCATTAATGATTCATTTATTTTGAAAGATGTTGCTTTAGTTAGCAAGCTGCGGTACAATTTGCTTTCGGTCTCTCACCACTGATGACAATTTCGAGGTGAGTTTTAAGAAAAACAATTGCAAAATTCTTGATTCTTGGTAGTCCGGTTTATGGATTTCTCGTTTTGGGAGGATCTTTCGTGCTGATTTTTCCGAGTCTTCGGTGATCCTCTCCGTTGTTTGCTTGCTTCTGAGTCCCGCGATCTTTCCTTCGGCATAGGAGACTTGGTCATATTGGATTTGACCATTTGACCCGAGTTAGCGCCACGATCTCATTCGTGGTCTCAGAAACTCAAGATGGTCAAAGATCTTGTTTGCGCTCCATGCCTAAGACGGCAAGATGGTTGCCGCTTCTCATCCTCCGGTCCAAGCACTATGACCGATGCACCGGACAATTGCTCCATATGGATACGGTTGGACCACTCGAGTCTTGATCGGCAGGAGGGAAGTGGTGCGTTCTTGTTGTGGTCGATGACTATTCGAGGTATTCTTGGGTGTTTTCTTAGCCTCAAAGGATGAGACGTTTTCACATTTCCGAGGTCTTTCAAGAGGCTTTCTGTTGAGCTTCCAGGGTGCCTTACGAGCGATCCGCAGTGACAATGGCACGGAGTTCAAGAATTCCTACTTTGAGAGTTTCTGTGATGAGACAGGTGTAGAGCACCAGTTCTCTTCTCCATACGTCCCCCAGCAGAATGGGGTTGTGGAGAGGAAGAACCGTACCTTGGTCGAGATGGCCAGGACGATGCTTGATGAGTACTCTACACCGCGGAAGTTTTGGGTGAAGCTATAGCCACCGCGTGCCATGTTTCCAATCGAGTTTTCTTGGGCACACTTGCACCGCACTTCTTATGAGTTGAGATACGGCAAAGCCCAGTGTTTCTCATTTTCGTGTGTTTGGTTGCAAGTGTTTTATTCAAGTCCGGAACCTAGATAAGTTCGAGTCACGTTCTTGTGATGGACTTTTTCTGGGCTACTCGACTTCTTCGCGGGCCTATAGGGTCTGGAACTGCGAGTCTAGTAAAATGGTAGAAACCGTGAGGTAACTTTTGATGAGGCCAACCAGGGACTAGGCCCGATATCTCGTGTTCACTAGAGCGATCCGAGACCATCTTTGTGGATGATGAGGATGATGGAGATGAGGGTTGTCTACCCGATCCGGTCCCTTCTCCACCCCTTGAGGTGCCTTCTTCCACCGCACCTCAAGGCGATCGCCCTTACCTCTCGCTTCTTCGGAGCTAGTGGCTCTGTTCCTACCCGTCGAGTAACGAGGTAGAGGTCACTTCTTCATCTCATCCAGACCTCCAAGACATATCCAAAATCTCATCCTTCCGAGCGGATGATTGGAGATCTACTTGAGCGAGTCACACGTTCCAAGTCTGGCGTGTCACTTTTCTGTCTCCACTCTGCCTTCGTAGCTTCTTTCGAGCCCAAGGACGTTTGTCATGCTTTATCTGATGAGTCTTGGGTTAACGCCATGCATGAGGAGCTAGAGAGTTTCGAGAGAAACAAGGTCTGGACGCTTGTTGAGCCCCTCGAGATCACAATATCATTGGAACCAAGTGGGTATTCAAGAACAAGCGAGCGAGGATGGGGTAGTCATTGAAACAAGGCTAGACCGGTCGCATGGGGTACTCCTGTGTTGAGGGTCCGGATTTCGAGGAGACCTTTGCCCTCAGTAGCTCGCCTTGAGGCCATTAGAATTCGCTTGCCTTTGCGCTTCTAAAGGTTTCAAGCTTTACCAGATGGATGTCAAGAGTGCCTTTCTCAATGGCTTCATTGAGGAAGAAGTCTATGTCGACACCTCCGTGTTCGAGAACCCCAAATACCCTAGTCATGTCTACAAGCTTTCCAAAGCGTTGTATGGACTTAAGCGAGCTCCTAGAGCTTGGTATGAGAGGCTTAAGTCCTATCTATTGAGACATGATTTTGAGATGGGTAAAGTTGACAAGACCTTGTTCATTCGCCGGCTTGCAATGACCTTCCGTCACCTAAATTTATGTCGATGACATCATCTTTGGCGGCTCTTCCCATGCTCTAGTTTCACGCTTCTCGGATGTCATGAGCACCGAGTTTGAGATGAGCATGATGGGTGAGTTGACATTCTTCCTTGGCTTCGGATCAAGCGACTCGGGAGGTACCTTCTTGCATCAAGGCAAGTACACTCGAGACCTCCGAGACGATTTGACATGAGTGATGGAAAGCGGTGTCAACTCCGATGGCTTCTGACCATTCTAGACCCGATGAGGACGGTGAGCCGTTGATCAAAAGGAATTGAAGCATGATTGGCTCTCTCTTGTACCTCACCGCCGAGACCGGACATACACTTCTCCGTGTGTCTTTGTGCTCGGTTTCGAGCTTCTCCTCGCGTATCTCACCGCCAAAGGTGAAGCGCATCTTCGGTACCTTCGAGCTACCATTGACTATGGTATCGGTACTCTTCCTCCTCCTGTCTCATCCCTTAGAGCCTTTTCGGATGCGAGACTTTGCAGGTCGAGGATAGATAGGAAGAGCACTTCGGGCACCGCCAGTTCATTGGCACTTCTCTCGTTTCTTGGTCTTGAGGAAGCGATCCTGTTGCTCGATCCACCGCAGAGGCCGAGTATGTTGTGACCCGATTCTTTGTAGCAGTACTTTGGATGGTCTCGACTCTGCGGGACTTTGGGTTATTATCGACCGTGTTCCGCTTTTGCGATAACACGCCTGCAATCAACATTGCTAAGAACCCGTGCAACACTCTCGGACCAAGCACATTGATATCGATATCACTTTCTTGAGATCATGTAGAGAAGGGTGACATCGTGCTCGGTTGTGGAGAGTGACCACCAGTTGGCTGATATCTTCACCAAGCCTCTGGATAGCACGAGGTTTTCGACTCTGCGGGGAGAGCTTGGGGTGGTTTGTCCTTACGGACTGTTGTGAGGGGGAGCTTTGGGCTTTATTGCTTTATCATATTATTTATGCTTCTGTATCCTTACTACTGCATTGCATCTGCGGGTGCATTGGGTTTAGTCCCTCCAGCATAGGCTAGAGTGGTTCTCTTGCTGAGTTGCTTAGACTTCTTGCTCTTATCTTGTGCTTTCAGGATAGCTGTTTCTTATCTCACTAGATTGAGCTCACTCACTTCTTGCGATCTAGCGAGGGTCGGGCCACCTTCGGGTGAGCAGTGCGTGTTTGCTCTCTAGTGTGTGTTTTCTCGACAATTTGTTGTCACAGAGTCATTTGGGGTAGATAAGAGTTAGTCCGAGTCATTAGTATTCTCTATCTTATCTATGCTTTAAGGACTGCCTGTTTTCGTGATTTATTTGCCAGCTTCTCGCTTTTCTTGCTTTGGTTCAGGGGGAGTTCATTTGAGAACTTCTAGATCTTAATGATGACATAACTGAACTTGAACTAAAAGTTGCATCTCATGTTGAGGGGGAGCTGGATTTTCTGCATTGCATCATGCATTGTAATATAGCTACATGGAGCCTTGATTATTATCCATTCATGACATGTTTTCATTATAATACATTTTGCCATGACTTATGCTCCATTGCTAATTTGATCATGACTTTATATGTGTAGTCAAGTCTTTGCCATGATAGGTTAATTAAAATGCTAAATTTTGACCTAATTCATGTCATGTTCATATTTGAGACTAGTCGACTTTGTATTATCTTTTTATGGTTCTTGCCATGTCAAATAGGTGAGTTGAGTCTTGAATCTTAGTTGAGCAATAGATTGAGCTATATAGTTTCTTGATGACACATAAGTTAGTACAATCTATCAAAAAAGATCTCTTCTGTGCGAAAAAACTGATCTCACCAATTCCTTCTCATGAGACGGCTTGCCATTGCACAAGGCATGAACTCAGGGGAGATTTGGATGACCAAGATCATTTCCTTAAGCTTCTCGCTTGGAATGACCGCATAAGGCTTGAGGTCTAGCACATGACAAAAATATGATTGAAAACAATCATGAGATCTCAAAAGAAAAGTGTCAAAAGTGCTAAATTGCACAAATGTCAAAGTACTTAAACAAATGTATCATTCTTGAACAAATAGCACTCTAGTTTGCTCAACACTAGCTTCTTGATTCCATTTCGCTCACTGACATGGCTTGCATCATTTGTGGATATCATTAGCTAGACTAAAATCTTGTTTGACTTGACTTGCTAAGCACTTCAATTAAAATTCAGATTATACCTTATGTTGCTTAGCTTCTCTTTACATACTAAGTCATGATCTTTATAGCATATCTGAATGTTATGGCTTGGTGTAATACATGTTGGTCATTTTGGATAATTCTCATGGCTCTGCATACTTTGAATAATCAAATCAGCCATTCCATCCATCATTTTGACTTATTCTCTCTTGCATTCTTGATGTGTTTATTGCCAAAAGGGGGAGAATAGATTGGAGAAAAAGAAAATTTCTCAAATTCTGGGAACTTGCTAGAGCTTTGGAGATCAATTTGCTCTTTATTTTATTGCTCTATTGTTCTCTCTGTTGATATGGTCATAATTTCATTTTTATTCCTGGACCATGTCGGCTTCTACAAACTCAACTTCATATTTTTCGGTGTTTGTCAATATACTCATCAAGGGGGAGATTGAGAGATCATGTGGAGATGATCCCATCTTTATGATGAGTAATTGACCCTTGGTTGAAGGAAAATTGAGTTTGTTTTGGGCTTTTATTGCAAATTCTTAGCTCTGGCCGGAGTCTAAGTCGTGTACGACTTTGTCCGTGCCGCACGACCACTAGGGAGCTGGTGGAAGCTTGATTTCACGCGTCGACCACTCTGCGGGTCTCTCGGCGTTTTGGCCATGGTCGGAAGGTTATCGACCACGTTGAACTCAATCGGGTGGTCTACGACCACGTTGCGGCGTCCTCGGGAATTTTGGTTGTGGTCGAAAGTATTCCGGGGCATTTACGACCATGTTGGCAAGTATCGGAAGTCAGCCGGACGGCATACGACCACGCTGTGGCGTTTTCGGTGAATTTGAACGTGATCGGAAGTCTACCGGGTAGCGTACGACCACGTTGGTGGTAATCGGGTTCCAGCCGAGCGGAGTACGAGTACAAAGACCGTGGTCGAAAGGCTATACGACCACGTTGCGGAGCCCTCAAAAGATTTGACCGTGGTCGGCACTCGGCGCTAGGGTTTACGACCATGTTGTGGGATCGGAGCCTCGACCACGTTGGGCGGTCGGGCGTTCGACCACTTTGGCCGTGGTCGGTGGGCGTATCGACCACATTGAGGGAAAGGAGCGACGACTACGTTATGGCACTTGGTGGTGCGACCACGTTGTGTGCTCGGGCTCTCGACCACGTTGTGGCGGTCGGTTTCGACCACGTTGTCGGGAGAATGACCGTGGTCGTATGAGTTCATTCAAATCGGTCGTATGGGTGCATATGATGTCCGATTGAGGTGGAACCTGGTCGTATGGGTTCCTGGTAATGTTGTGGACCTTGTGGAGTGATTGGTTCATCATTTTCACAGGTCCAGATGAAATCTAATTTCCGTGGAAAAAGAGTTGAGCTCTGTTGGAGCTGAACAGGTTGTGTTTTCCTGTATAGATCAGTGCTATGTGATGGTTTTGTTGTCTGTGTTGGTTGCAGGTACTGGAGACTTGTCTTGGTGAAGCTTTGGACAGTCGGGACTAGACATGGGAGATGTTGAGGTCGAGCGGCGTGGAAAAGCGAGGAGGACGTGTCTGCCGGTGGGGCGACATGGATGGCAAGGCGGTGGAGGAAGCTTCACGGAAGGCGGTGGAGGGGCATTTGGAGAAATGCCAAAGGCTGCGGAAGCTGTGTCCTCTGGGAAAGCACTGGAGTTGGTAGTGCTATTGGGCAAGCGGTGGAGCCGTTGCCCTTTGGGTAATGGGCAAAGCACCGGAGGCCTCAGCACTGGACTCTCAGAATCGTGGTCTGTGGAGACCGTTGGTGTGTGAGTATAAATAGAGAGGTTAGGTCTCAGGAGCGAGGAGAGGTTGTCCCCTGAGTTGCTCTGAGCTTTTCTTTCTATTTGTGTGAGTTGTCTCTGGGTAAGAGCATGTGTGCTCGTGTACCTCCGATGGAGTGGCTGTAGAAACCTCCATGTGCAATAGAAAAGATTGGATTCATCTCTCTGTATCTTTCTCAGTTTTTGTTCTTGAGATGATTTGTTGATCCATTTGCCCTCTCTTTGTTCTTACTGTTTTATTTGTTTTCCTTGAGAGTTGGCTTGTATCCTTTTGCTCTGAACTGGGATTCATACTCTAAGACCACTTGGTCAATTCATTCCCGAGAGCAAAAATCAAGACAGAGAAATTTCTGTGTTTTCAGTCTGCCGCTTCTGGTTATTTTGTACTGAGTTCGACCGAGGCACTCTCTCCATCCTTAGCAAAGACTTTTGATTTTCTTGGTAAATTCACTTTTAAATATCTTGTTCTTGCTAGGTTTCAAGTTTCACTCGTTTTGATTCTCTCGTGGCAAAGTTCTACGAGTTCTTGTCACGGGGTCGTCTTTGAGCTGCTCTGCTTTTCGGTCGACTATAGTATTCTTGTTCATCTTTGTCGGGCGACTATCTTCTCTGTTGTCGATTGGTTTTATTGCTTGGTGTCTTCTCGTTCTCGGAAGCGTCGATCGACCACTCATTGGCTTTCGACTGCGGTGTCACAAAATCGAGTTTCGACCACCTAAGCCTGCTAAGACCACGGCTTGATCCATGTTTTTCGCCGACTATTGTTATGCATACGCTTTGATTTTCGACCACGATCCTGCAATGGTCGATTTACATTGTCTGCTTTTTACGACTTTGTCTTTCGGTTGTGATTTCGTTTGTCTCAGGGGGAAGAATTTTAAGGCACCATTCACCCCCCCCTCTGTTGCCATTTCGGTCCTTCACCCTTCACAAACTTTTTCGATAGAAACACAAAAAATCACTTCATCATGTTTCTATTATCTGAATAAGGTTGCGACTATTTAATCTAGGAAATGCTAGTGCATAAGCCACCATAATAGAACAAACCTCTTAAACAAGATGATACTAGAACATGGCAATCTCACAAAACATGCTAGTATAAATCTCTTATTAGATTTCATATATTCAATTCTTATTGATGCTCAATGCTAATTTCGTACAAATTGATTGTACTCTAGTCATTGTTGGCAATAATTGTTTGTTATTTTATCATAACAACATGCATGACCCTAACCCCGTTTTACAATCATAAAATAATCATGGGCATAGATTCAGCATTTCATCTTAGGTTCAGCTATTAGAACGAAATAACTTTAACCTTCAATAATACCAGCTTTGTAAGACAAGATTCTACAAGTCAATACATCAATCTTCATCTATTTCTTTATACATATTTCAACAATCTAGCATGATAAAAGATAGATGAAACTAGCAATTGTACATGCTCATAAAGTATCTAAATAAAAGACATATTAAAGGTTAATATTACTAAGGCTGTATTCGAACACCTCCTTACTTAATCATTTCAATCCCTTTGCACATTCCTCAATAACTCCATAAGTTACAATCATGTATAAACAAATTATTAATCACAGTTCTTCTAGAAACTATTACAAGGCAATATCAAATTAATAAACTATATTTCCGAGGATACTAGTGAAATTAATTATGCACTACGCTAACATATCAACTTGATAATTCATACCTTATGAATTAGTTTATATGATTATCACCTTCCACTTAAGCATAGCAAAACACCATAAACGGTTTTAACACTCTCTTTCAGAAGGGAGAGGAAAAAATAAACTTCAACACTCGAAATAATCTAAAGGAAATACATAGATCCAAGACTTTCACACATCAATGAGTTTTGCAACTCAAAACTTTCATTAATAAAAGAAAAATACCACGCGAACCAATAAGTCAAGATTCCCAACAAGACAAAACTTCCATGAAGGGACCAACTTACAAATCAACAATAACCACAGGTAGAAAAGTATCTCATTAGCCCAGAAAGAAACAATATCTGCTTCAAGGAACAGGTAGAGACCAATTGCATACCCTCAACTGCAAGAACCACAAACTCAAAAGAAATTCATTAACTGCAATAGGCCAGGAATTGGGGCCGAAATCAACTTAAGGAAGATAACAATTTTTCTAAAGAAACTCACTCGCAACATTTACAATTAAGTTACCTGAGATAATTGCATTGCTAATCTCATGCTACAAACAGCGGTATAACCTGGCAATACTAAGGCAGCAAATACAATCTCTGTCTTATCATTGACAATTCTCACTCATAACAGTCATAGCAGCAAAATCATAATCATACAAGATTATCAATAAGCATACAAGATTATCTCATAATATAAATCATCAATTCAACATGTCAAAAGCATAAATGCAATGCTTGACCCATCCCATCCTACTGTGCACTAGTGTGTCAATTTAATACCAACTGTAACACCCCAGGATCCACAATACCTAGGGATGCTACTAAAACTGCTCTTCAACTAGCCAATATACAAGATAAATTAAACTGGCAATATTTAATTAACAGGATAATATAAGCGGAAGCATAATCAACTAGTAAATAACAGAATAATGAGAACAATTTAATATTCATAATCAACTTAATAATAATAACCAAAGGAACAATTCCAAGTTCAACATTAATAAGGAGAAACATTCATCAATATGATAACTAAGCAAAGAACTAGAATTCTTTCTACTCTATTTCAGTATTAAGATTATCATCCAAGTGCATCTGTGCGGTGCCACTCTACCCTTCCCAATGCATGCTCAAGGTCCACCTGTAGGGAGGGGGAAGCAAGGGTGAGATAAAAATCTCAGCAAGCAAACAGTTTAACAAGTTATTCAAACTACAAACAATTATACATCATCATTTATAATTCCATACAACTGCAACCATAATTCATGTCCATAATTATTAATCACCATAAACTTTCATGAATCATACCTTTTTAATTTCAGGTTTAATTTGCATATGAATGCAGTCATTTTATCCACAATTATATGCAAATGAAACATTTAATCTTCCATAACTACAATAGATTAATCATCAACATTTATTCTTCCATAATAACAATATTTATATCCTCAACCTCCAATTACCATCAATGACAATAAGACATATGTATGATCACCTCACTACTTTATTAATTCTCACATCCACAATTGCTATCAACAATTAACACTAGAGAAAAAAATCTCATGCCACAACCTCAACCTCAACCCTCACCACAATATGTTGCATATGTATGCAAATGATCTTTCCACAATGCAATACATTTGAATGCTTCATGCTATGCTCCACATCACTCTTGCCAGGGCAGGAATTGTAGTTCATCGTATTACGGCAATATACGATGCTTCCACGGGTGAAGAGGTGCATCGTATTACGGCAATATACGATGCTGTACCGGTACGGTCGCGGCTAAGTGCGGCGACATCCACATATGCAAATGACATGATATGACATGGATGATATGATAATTCATAAATCTCATTAATTCATCCACAAGGAGCATTATCATGCTCTCAATATATCCATATCCACCACATGTTAATTTTATGTCCACATTATAACATTAAGCAAGAATTCCACATATATACTAGCATAATATCAACATATCAACGTATCAATACTTGCTATCATATCCACACTTAAAATATCTTGCAATCATGACATAATGTATCAAATTAAGATAATAATGTAAATTACAAGTAGAAGGAATAACAAGTTAAACGGTAGCAACCACCGCTACATTCACTTCCCTCAATTCGACGAAGCGAAGTACAACAGAGATCAAGAGCGCTCAGAGACAAGACCACCTGTCCATAAGACAACTCTCAGCACACAACCACAGCATACAAGCACGACATAAATATATAAAACATCGCTAGAAACCCGAACCCACACAAACTCCTCTCCGCTCAACAATTCAACAAATTACTCTCTACAGCAGCGCTGCTTCACAATTTCGTATCTTTAAAACTATAGATCGAAATATAGCAAATGTTAACTCTCTGGATTCATGACTTAAAAACCTACAATTTTTATGCAGAACACCTATTTTTATTTTAATCACATCTAGGAGTAATTTAATGCCCAAAACAGAGGAAGAACTCTGTTCTGGCAGATGGGGCAGCAGTATTCAAACGCGTGTCCTCAACAGCACAGTGGTCTAAAAATTCTAAAATTTATACAACAGCTATATCTATAAATTATCTACAACTTTCGTAACTACGGACAAGGCCAGAAAATTCTTTTACTATGTTTAAACTACGGATTACCGTCGGACTGTACCAATCTGTCCGCCTGACGGACAGCGGTATTGCCGACTCCGTATCTCCCAGATCCCACAGTAGAAAAATTTCAAACAAATACAGGAGATGCATCTGGAAGTCCTCTACAACTTTCCTTTTGGGAAGACTTGCAGGAAAATTCGTTTTATGGACCAAAACTGCGGGTAAACCGCGCTGCACGAATCAATCTACAAACATACATCATCTAATCTCTAATCGGGCAATTAATCTATTAACTACCTTCAAAATCTGTGCCAAGAACCCTAATTATTCCATAAAACAGAGGATTTGGGATGGGGAAAAATTACCTAGATGAAGAATTTTCCCCGCTTCTTTCATCCTCTTCATCTTCTCCTTCTCTTCTTCTTCCTTCTCTTCCCTTTCTTCTCCTTCCTTCTTATTTTCTCCTAGGACCAAGGGACAAGGGGGTGGTGGCTGTGGGGAAAGAGGGAGAAGGGGGCTGCGCCGAGGGTGGGAGAGGGGAAAACTAGGGTTTTAGGGAGGGAGGGAGGTGTGGCCACCCCTTGGGACTTCGGCCCAAGGCGGTCGGCCCACTCCCCAGGCTGCCCACTCTGAGTTTTTTATTTAATTATTAATTTATTTTATTTATTCTATACTGTTCCACAACTTTTATTTTTTCCTTCCCGCGATTTACCGAAAAACCGGCGACTCCGCGATTGTTTTAAAAAACTAACGCCGTAACGACGTTCAGGATATTACAACTCAACCACATGACCAAGGAATCATGTGGGACAACGGGTGCAACGTCTCTTGTGGGTAAAGTGTACAAACTCTGTAGAGTCAAAACTATTCGAATAGCCGAGCCTACGGTCAAGGAAGTATTCATGATGATTAATTTGTTGACCTTCGTGGTTAAATTCTTGTGGTTTATGATTATCATATCATTCATAACATGTCATGACATTTGCATTTGTGGATGTCGCCGCACTTAGCCGCGATCGTACCGGTACAACATCGTATATTGCCGTAATACGATGCACACTCTTATCCTGCTAGGAAAGGGTGCAATGGAGCATAGCATGAACAGCATTGTACATTGCCGTAGTACAATGCATACTCTTACCTTGTTGGGCAAGGGTGCAATGGAGCATACGTATTCATATGCATTGCATTGTGGAAAACCATTTGCATACCTATGCAATGTATTGTGGTGAAGTTATTTTGCAGTCAAATACAACTTCATAGTTGTAATGTGGAATTGACTCATGTGAGTTACTTGTGGTATGAGGAATGTGGCTGTGGTTGTGGAATGAGGTTCGTCCCTTGTGGTATGGTAGGGGTTATGATTGTGGTATGAGATTCTTTTCTCTTGTAGTAACTGATGATAGCAGTTGTGGATGTGAAAAATAATAAAGTAGTGAGATAAAACATAACTATGCTTTCTTGTCTTTGGTAGTGGTAGCGGTTGAGGTTTTAAAGTAGTTAAACAAGATCTATTTGCTAATGTTTTACCGTCGTTGACGGTGATGTGAGGTTGAGGATATAAACGTAGTCATTATGGAAAATAAATGTTGATGATTAAACTGTTGTAGTTTAATTAGCCTGTTAAACAGTTTGCTTGCTAAGATTTTTATCTCACTCTTGTTTTTCCCGCCCTATAGGTGATCATTGAGCATGCATTGGAAGGGTAGAACGGCACCACAATAAGGCACTTGGATCATAGATTTATGTTGTAATAAAGACAAAGTGATTCTAGTCTTTTGCTTAGCTATCTCGTCAAAGTTTATTTTAACTTAATAGTGTTGAACTTGTGAACTATTCTTTGGTTAAATTGTTGGAGGTTGATTTAAATTATTGAATTGTTAACACTATCCTGTTTTCTTAGTTGTTTATGCTTTCGCTTATCCAATCTTGTTTAGGATTTATTGCCAGTTTATGTTATCTTGTTAATTGGCTAGTTGTGAAGTAGTTTTAGTGGCATCTCAGGGTAATGTGGGTCCTGGTCTGTTACACTCTAGCTTGGGTCCGTCAATAGAAGGATTATCATCAGAGCGAGGTACCTCTAAGGGGATCGGGAGCGTCTCAGTAGCACTAAATGGAGACTGCGATGTGGCTTGATTGTCCAAGCAAATACTCAATGTCTGGAGTGAATTTCTAAGATCATCTACTTCTGATATCAGTGTGCTCACTGTACTCAACTAGCTTTTTATGTCACTAAACTAAGTGTCCACCCTAGTAATATATGATGCCAACAGCTCCTCCATCTTGGACATATGATCAGATTGAGGGGTAGGAGGTGGCTGTTAAGGTATAGGCGTATGATCCAAAAACTGAAGGTGAGCTAAATAATAGTTGTCATGCTCTCTATACCTAAAACCTTGCAATGGTGTACTAGAAGAAAATGATGGGATATCAAGGTCCAGGGTGGTAAGTGTTAGGGTATGGCCCGCTCGGCTAAGCAAAGCTCATCCCATAACACTCTGGTGTGGGAGAATAACCATGCTGGCACTCGGCGGGTGAATGGTCCTGAAAACCACAAGTTTGGCATATAGGAACAACATGAGAGTGGGCACCTGATAAAGAACTGTACTGATCATGCCCGTTCTAACACAATCCCTTGCTCTAATGCATAGCGTTCTAACTGATGAGACATTGCATTTACCTATTCTTGAAGAGTATCATAAGTGCTAGGGGTGCTTATAAAACCACGAGAATCATAATAGTAAACTATAGCCTGAATAAGTACCTATATCAATCAACCTATGAGAATGGACATGAAAAGACACAAGAAAAGAAATAACTAGGGAAACAATTAAGGGTTAGTGATATATCACAAATGTGAACGATGATGATATGAAAGACAAGTCATCACAAACACAAAACAAGAAAAAGAAAACAAACAATGACCTAGTCTATAGCCTAACACTATCGCTCTAAACTAAACCCTAGAAATGGTGCCAAAATACTTGATCATGCAAAAATAGCACACACGCAAGTGAACGGGTTTCTATTGAAATAGCAGCGAGTGTCATGTTCTCCACAGAGACTAGACTAAGGCTAATGGTGCTCAACTAAAACTAGGTCAATCAAAACAGGGGACAAAGTAAAAAACTAGACCTAATCGATCGAACAAACTAAGTATTGAAAATGATTGAACGAACCCTAATGTTCACAGACAAAATGATGAACGAACAAAATGAACGAACAAACGAAAGATGGTAGGACAAACGACCGTGCGAACTAAAGTGCACAACCGAACGAACAACACGACGAGAGACTACACACATGAATGACTACACAAACAAACATGCTAATTTATCAACCGATGACCTTACTAACAATTGACTGCAAGATAGAAGAAGGGAGTCGAGAAGCACTGAGAGAGACTAGAAGCACGGTGGGAGTCAAGAGAGAAAGAGGGGGAAGAAAGTCGATGGCTAATAAGACGATGTCAGCATAGGACAACACAAATAAACAACTACGACAACCGATCACAAAAAGTAGAAAACAAGTAGTCTAGAAGCAAGGAGGGGGTTGAGATAGCAAGGGGAGAAGAACGGTCACTGCCTAGCTAGCATGTGCAGGAAAACAGACAGACACTAACCCACAAAACTCATCCTAATAGAACTACTCACAACCACAGATAACGTACATACATCATAGTGTCAACAGCAACTACAGACTAAAATATTAGTGTGTACCAATTAATCATCCACTGATGACATGCATACATCACAATTATATCTTCAGAAACACAAACTCAAGTCACATCTAGAGTTTTCATAAATCTTAGTATGATAGTAGCAAGAACAACACAGTAGAGCAATAATAGTAAAGCACTAAATAGAAATAAGAGAAGATGAAGATGGGGAAATAACTGAAGGAAGCAACAATTGGGGGAAAGAACGGGGGCTGCCGAAGTGGAGGAAGGAGTCATGGTGGTGGTGGTCATCGTAGGAGGAGGCAGAGCAGGCGTCGTTGAGGTCATCACCGAGGCTAGAGAAGAGCAGAGGTGCTAAGTAGATGGGGCGTCGGTGGTGATATGGAGGTGATGGCGGTGTGTCAGAGAGGGCTAAGATGTGGTGTGAACGATGGCCGATCGGTCGGGAGGATTTGAGGCAAAGTGGAGAGCAAGGGAGTAGGGAGATGGTGACCTATCGAGGAAGGTTACATGTCGGTGTGCTGCTGCGATGAGGGACAGAAGAAAGAGATTGTAACACCCCAGGACCCACATTACCTTGGGATGCTACTAAAACTGCTCTACAACTAGCCAATTTACAAGATAAATTAAATTGGCAACATTTAATTCACAGGATAATATAAACGGAAGCATAACATCTGGGAAATAACAGAACAATGAGAACTATTTAATATTCATAATCAACTTAAACAATAATAACCAAAGGAACGGTTCCAAATTAACATTAATAAGATGAAACAATTATCTACAAGATAGCTAAGCAAAGACTAGAGTTCTTTTGACTTTATTTCAGCATTAAAACAAAAACCATGCGCATCAATGTGGTGCTGCTCTACCCTTCCCAATGCATGCTCAAAGTCCACCTGTAGGGGGGGAAACAAGGGTGAGATAAAAATCTCAGCAAGCAAACAATTTAACAAGCTATTCGAACTACAAACAATTATACATCATCATTTATAATTCCATACAACCACAATTACAATTCATGTTCATAATTATTAAATCACCACAAACTTCTATGAATAATACCTCTTCAATTTCAGATTTAATTGGCATATGAATGCAGTCATTTTATCCTCTATTAAATGCAAAAGAACCATTTAATCTTCCATAACCACAATAGATTAAACATCAACATTTAAATCTTTCACAATTAACAATGTTTGTATCCTCAACCTCAAAACATCATCAATGACGGTAAAGTATTAACAAATAATTCTTGCTTGTCTACTTTAAAACCTCAACCACTACCACGACCAAAGGCAATAAAACATATGCATGCTTTACTTCAATACATTATTATTTCTCACATGTACATTTGCTATCAACAATTAATATATATATATGGAAAATAATTTTATGCCACAATCACAATCCTTACCATACACAAGGGACGAATCCCATTCCACGACCACAACCACAATCCTCATACCACAAATAGCTCACATGAGCCAAATCCACAACACAACAATGAAATTGGAAATTCCACATTACAACTATGGAGTTGAATAATCCACAAAATATCTTCACCACAACATATTGCATATGAATGCAAATAAATCTTTCCACAACATATCTTCACCACAACATATTGCATATGAATGCAAAATGGCATATGAATGCAGTCATTTAAACAACAAATAAATGCATATGAATGCTCATGCTATCTTCCTTCCTTCACTCTTTCCAGGGCAGGGAATTGCTTCCGCGGGAGAAGAGGTTGTACCGGTACGGTCGCGGCTAGGTGCCGCGACATACATACATGCAAATGACATGATATGACATGAATGATATGATAATTCATTAGTCACATTAATTTATCCACCAGAAGCATTATCAAGCTCTCAACATAACCACATCCACCACAAATAAATTTCATGTCCCACAATATAACATTAAGCAGGAAATCCATATGTCTACTAGCAAAGTTAATAACATATCACTTGATCAATACTTGCTACCATCTTCACAATTAAAAATATCATGTAATCATGGCATAATGTATCAAATTGCGATAATAATGTAAATTGCAAGTAGAAAGAATAACAAGTTAAACGGTAGCAACCACCACTACATTCACTTGCCTCGAACCGACGAAGCGAAGCAAAACAATCAAGAACGCTCAGGGACAAGACCACCTATCCAAAAGGTATCTCTCAGCACCAAGCCACAGCATACAAACACGACAAAAATAATTATAAGCGTCACTAAACCCCGAACCCACTCAAACCCTCCTCCGCTCAGCTAAATAGCAAAAATCTTTCTTCAGCAGTGCTGCTTCATAATTTCGTATCTTTAAAAATACTGAACCAAATACAACAAACGATACCTCTCTGGAATCATGACTTAAGAGCCTACAATTTTCATGTAGAACACCTATTAATATTCATAATCATCTTCAACATATTAACCAAAGAAACGGTTCCGAATTAAACATTAATGAGATAAAACATTCATCAACAAGATAGCTAAGCAAAGACTAGAGTTCTATCGACTTTATTTCAGCATTAAAACGAAATCCATGTGCATCAATGTGGTGCTGCTCTAACCTTCCCAATGCATGCTCAAAGTCCACCTGTAGGGAGGGGGAAACAAGGGTGAGATAAAAATCTCAGCAAGCAAACTGTTCAACAGGCTATTCAAAATACAAACAATTATACATCATCATTTAATTCCATACAACTACAACCGCAATTCATGTCCACAATTATTAATCACCATAAACTTCCATGAATCATACCTCTTCAATTTCAGATTTAATTGGCATATGAATGCAGTCATTTAAATATCAATTAAATGCATAGGAAACATTTAGTCTTTCACAGCTACAATAGATTAACCATGAACATTTAATCTTCTACAACTAACAATGTTATATCCTCAACTTCAAATCACCAACAAGACAATAAAACATATGTGTGATCATCTCACTACTTTATTAATTCTCACATCCACAATTGCTACCAACAATTAATACAAGTGAAAAGAATATCATGCCACAACCACAACTCTTACCATACACAAGAGACGAATCTCATTCCACGACCACATCCACAATCATCATACCACAAATAGCCCACAAGAGCCCATTCCACATTACAACTAGAAATATGTATATTCCACAAAATAACCTCACCACAATATGTTGCATATGTATGCAAATGATCTTTCCACAATGCAATGCTTATGAATGCTTCATGCTATGCTCCACATCACTATTGCTAGGGCAGGAATTGTAGTTCATCGTATTACGACAATATACGATGCTTCCACGGGCGAAGAGGTGCATCGTATTACGGCAATATACGATGTTGTACCGGTACGGTCGCGGCTAAGTGCGGCGACATCCACATATGCAAATGACATGATATGACATGAATGATATGATAATTCATTAATCACATTAATTCATCCACAAGGAGCATTATCATGCTCTCAACATATCCACATCCACCACATATTATTTTCATGACCACATTATAACATTAAGCAAGAATTCCACATGTCTACTAGCATAATATCAACATATCAATGGATAAATATTTGCTATCTTCTCCACAATTAAAATATCATGTAATCATGGCATCATGTATCAAATTAAGATAATAATGTAAATTGCAAGTAGAAGGAATAACAAGTTAAACGGTAGCAACCACCGCTACGTTCACTTGCCTCAATCCGACGAAGCGAAGATCAACAAAAATCAAGAGCGCTCAGGGACAAGACCACCTGTCCATAAGACAACTCTGAGCACACAACCACAGTATACAAGTACGACATAAATATATAAAACATCACTAGAAACCCGAACCCGCACAATCTCTACTCCGCCCAACAAACCAACATAATACCCTCTGCAGCACTGTTTCTTCACAATTTCTTATCTTTAAAAATATAAATCGAAATACAGTAAATGATACCTCTCTGGATTCATGACTTAAACACCTACAATTTTCATGTAGAACTCCTATTTTTATTCGGATCACAATTAGATGTAATTTAATGCCCAAAATAGAGCAAGAACTCTGTTCTAGCAGATTGGACAGCAGTATTCAAACGCGTGCCAACAACAGTACAGAGGTCTACAAATTCTAAACTTTATATAAAAGCTATATCTCAAAATTATCTACAACTTTCTCAACTACGGCCAAGGCCATAAAATTCGTTTACTATTTTTAAACTCCGGATTACTGTCGGGTTGTACCAATCTGTTCGCCTGACGGACAGCGGTATTTCTGACTACGTATCTCCCAGATCCCACAGTAGAACAATTTGAAAAAATACAGGAGATGCATCTGGAAGTTCTCTATAACTTTCCTTTTGGGAAGACCCGTAGAAAAATTCGTTTTCTAGATCAAAACCGTGCGACAATCCGCACGGCGTGAATCAATCTAAAAGCAGTCAGCGTCTAATCTCTAATCGGGTAATTGATCTATTAACTATCATCATAATCCATGCCAAGAACCCTAATTACTCCATAAAACAGAGGATTTGGGATGAGGAAAAATTACCTAGGTGAAGATTTTCCCCAAAATTTCCTCCTATTCTTCTTCTCCTTCCTTCTCCTTCTTCTCCTTCTCCAAGGGTAGCAATGGGGGAGATCACCTTGGGGGAAGGGAGGGCGCAGCCAACATAGGGGGGCGGCTGTGTGGGGAGGAGGAGGGGAGGGGAAAAACCCTAGAGTTAAATAAAAAGGGGGAGAAGGGTGGAGAGGTGCGGCCATGGGGGGGTGGCTCCTCCCCCTTGGGCTTTCGCCCATGGGTGGTTGGCCCACTCCCCCAGCAGCCCAAATTGAAATTTAAAATAATTTTTTAATATATTTTATTTCATTTTTAATGTTCTACAAATTTTATTTTTCCCTTCCCGTGATTTACCGAAAATCCGGCGACTCTGCGATTGTTTTAAAATCTTACTCCGTAACGACGTTCGGGATATTACATTCTCCTCACCTTAAAAGGATTCGTCCTCGAATCTCGCTCCTCATCCCACGAGACAAAGAACAATCAAGAAAAGAACAACCAAAGAATAGAGCATCCCAAGGATAGAACATCACGAGGGAACAACCACTACGGGTTCTCACCCGCCCTCGAAGAACTCGGGTCCTTCTTCTACATTTGAACTTCAAGCTCCACGTCACCTCCTGCTCGGACTGTTTCATCAAGAGGGCCTCTGCATATCTGGTGGCTCTCTTCCTCATATCCAACTCTGACGAGTCCACGACACGCCTCAACGCCGAGCGCCCGCAATTCTTTTGTCGGCTCTGAGCGGCCAACAGATCCTGCCGTTCTCACAAAAATTTTCCGCCACAACTATCAAGCCACTTATCTAATACCATCCTCCTTCTTATAATATTTTTCTCTATATATTATAATCGGGATAATACATTGTACCCCTTTTAAAGAATTCAACCACAGATTCCACTCATAACATTACTTGAAGCACAAACAATGATTGTTACAAATGTAACACAACCACAAGAAGAGTGAAGTATTCTCAAGCAACACACACTAGCAAACAACCTTCCTTCAAAAGACCATGATCCAAATCAAAGGATTCACAACAAAACCATTCACACTTTCCAAATAGACATTTGGAGAATCCACACTACACAAGCCAAGAGTGAAAATCACTCAACAGACCAAAACAATCATTTTCTTTTCCTAACTGGAAACGAATACACCACAACATATCACAAATCAATTTGCAGATGACCTCTGCCATAAATACACAGTTTAAACAAGAATCAAGTGAGCATACTACTGCTCGAGATATTATTAATTTCCCAATCCATTCCCTTTGGAAATTTAACTTCCTTGAACCAAGGATTTCCAAATCATCGCCCAACGCACCAACTAGATGACATACACCTCTTAAAAGACTTTGCAACCTAAATCAAATACTCCTTTCTTGGAGAGGCAAAAAGAAGTAAATTCCAACACAAAGTAAGATGTTACCATCTGCAATAAACACAAGACCAGAAGAAAGCAATAAATCTTGGACAACAAAAAATAAAATCACAGCTGAAGGCACATGCCTCCTCAAAAAGAAGAGTATCAAATCTCAACCAATAAAAATACAGTATTGCCATTCGAGCTCAAGAAGCTCTTATGCGGCGAAAATATTGCCATTTGAGCTCAAGTAACTCTTATGCGGCGAGAATAAGAAGTCAAACACACCTAAAAAAATGAACAACTTGACTTCAACCTCCAATACTTTTACCACACTCTTTCTTTTAATAAAGAGGATAACTTTCTTTGATTACGGTATCACCTTGATAATTCCAATAGAGAGAATTGAATACCACAACATATTAATTCTTTAAGAACTAATAAAACCGCTCAACACGACACTTTGCTTAAAACAATTTCAGCACCACATAAGTCATGAAATCAAAAGATCGCGTACATAATTCTCAAAAATTTTATTTAAATAGTATCATGGAAGTTATCAAATTCTTTTATTTATAGAATATTCAACATTATCATCACAACCACATACTAACCGTCATGCTAACATCAGAATAATACATTCTTAACAGGCATTATCATATCTTCAAATCCCTTCATAAACCTTTCCAATAGAAACATAAGAAATCACTTCATCATGTTTCTATTATCTAAAAAAGATTGCGACTACTTAATCTAGTAAATCCTAGTGCATAAGCCACCATAATAGAACAAAGCTCTTAAACAAGATGATACTAGAACAGGGCATTCTTACAAAACATGCTAGTATAAATCTCTCATTAAGGTCCATATATTCAATTCTTTTGATGCTCAACTCTAATTTAGCTCAAATTGATTGTACTCTAGTCATTACTAGCAATAGTTGATTATTATTTTATCATAACAACATTCATGATCTAACTCCGTTTTATAATCATAAAACAATCATGAGCATAGATTTAATATCACACCTTACATTCGGAAAATAGAACGAAATAACTTTAAACTTCAATAATACCAGCTTTGTAAGGCAAAATTCTATAAGTCAATACATCAACCTTCATCTTTTTCTTTATACATATTTCCACAATTTAGCATGGTGAAAGAAAGATGAATCTAGCAATCGAACATGCTCATACAATATCTAAAAAAATGACAGATTAAAGGTTAATATTTCCAAGACAGTATCCCAACACCTCCTTACTTAATCATTCCAAATGGTCAGATTAATTACTAAAGACAGACATAATTCAATTTATCCAATATGATAGAAATTCAAACAATCATAATAATCATTCTAATTCTTTTTGCACACTCCTCAATAACTCCATGAGTTCCAAACATATATAGACAAATTCTAAATCACAGTTCTTCCAGAAACTATTACAAGGTGATATCAAATTAATAAACTACACTTCCAAGGATGCTAATTAAAATTAATTATGCAACATACTAACATCTCAACTTGATAATTCGTACCTTATGAATTAATTTATATGATTACCACCTTCCACTTAAGCATAGCAAAACACCACAAAGAGTTTTAACACTCTCTTTTAGAAAGGAGAGGAAATAAATTTCAACACTCAAAATAATCTAGAAGAAATACATAGATCCAAGGCTTTAACATATTAATGAGTTTGCAACATAAAACATTCATTAATAAAAATACCAAGTGAACCAATGAGTCATGATTCACAACAGGACAAAACTCCCGAAGGGAACAACCTCACAAGTCAACAATAAGCACAGGTAGCAAAAGTATGTCATTAGTCCAGAAAGAAACAATTACTGCTCCAAGGAACAGGTAGAGACCAATTGCATACCCTCAACTGCAAGAACCACAAACTCAAAAGAAATTCATTAACTGCAATAGGCCAAGGATTGGCCAAATCAACTGAAGGATAATAGCAACTTTTCTAAGAAACTCACCCGCAACATCTGCAATTAAGTTACTTGAGGTAACTACATTGCTATCCCCATACCGCAAACAGTGATATAATCTGGCAAAGCTAAGGCAGCACAAACAACATCTACATCTTAACATTGACTATTCTCACTCATAACAGTTATTTGAGCAAATCATAATCATACAAGATTATCTCATAATATAAATCATCAATACAACATGTCAAAAGCATAAATGCAATGCTTGATCCTACTGTGCACCAGTGTGTCAATTTAATAGTTTAGTTAGCACGAACCTAAACCCCGCTCTGATACCAACTGTAACACCTCAGGACCCACATTACCTTGGGATGCTACTAAAACTACTCTACAACTAGCCAATTTATAAAATAAAATAAACTGGCAACATTACTAAGCAAGATAGTACAAAATAATACAAGCGGAAGCATAAACAACTAAGGAATAACATAATAGCAAAAACAAGTTAATATTCATAATCATCTTCAACATATTAACCAAAGGAACGGTTCCGAATTAAACATTAATCATATGAAACATTCATCAACAAGATAGCTAAGCAAAGAGTAGAGTTCTATCGACTTTATTTCAGCATTAAAACAAAACCATGTGCATCAATGTGGTGCTGCTCTACCCTTCCCAATGCAAGCTCAAAGTCCACCTGTAGGGAGGGGGAAACAAGGGTGAGATAAAAATCTCAGCAAGCAAACTGTTTAACAGGCTATTCAAACTACAAATAATTATACATCATCATTTAATTCCATACAACTACAACCGCAATTCATGTCCACAATTATTAATCACCATAAACTTCCATGAATCATACCTCTTCAATTTCAGATTTAATTGGCATATGAATGCAGTCATTTAAATATCAATTAAATGCATAGGAAACATTTAGTCTTCCACACCTACAATAGATTAACTATGAACATTTAATCTTCTACAACTAACAATGTTATATCCTCAACTTCAAATCACCAACAAGACAATAAAACATATGTATGATCATCTCACTACTTTATTAATTCTCACATCCACAATTGCTACCAACAATTAATACAAGTGAAAAGAATCTCATGCCACAACCACAACTCTTACCATACACAAGAGACGAATCTCATTCCACGACCACATCCACAATCATCATACCACAAATAGCCCACAAGAGTCAATTTCACATTACAACTAGAAAGTTGTATATTCCACAAAATAACCTCACCACAATATGTTGCATATGTATGCAAATGATCTTTTCACAATGCAATGTATTTGAATGCTTCATGCTACCAAGGCAGGAATTGTAGTTCATCATATTACGGCAATATACGATGCTTCTGCGGGCAAACAGGTGCATCGTATTACGGCAATATACGATGTTGTACTAGTACGGTCGCGGCTAAGTGCGGCGACATCCACATATGCAAATGACATGATATGACATGAATGATATGATAATTCATTAATCACATTAATTCATCCACAAGGAGCATTATCATGCTCTCAACATATCCACATCCACCACATGTTATTTTCATGACCACATTATAACATTAATCAAGAATTCCATATGTCTACTAGCATAATATCCACATATCAATGTAATCATGTCATCATGTATCAAATTAAGATAATAATGTAAATTGCAAGTAGAAGGAATAACAAGTTAAACGGTAGCAACCACCGCTACGTTCACTTGCCTCAATCCGACAAAGCGAAGGTCAATAAAAATCAAGAATGCTCAGGGACAAGACCACCTGTCCATAAGACAACTCTCAGCACACAACCACAGCATACAAGCATGACATAAATATATAAAACATCGCTACAAACCCGAAAAATCACAATGTCTACTCCGCCCAACAAACCAACATAATACCCTCTGCAGCAGCGCTGCTTCATAATTTTGTATCTTTAAAAATATATACCGAAATACAGAAAATGATAACTCTCTGGATTCATGACATAAACACCTACAATTTTCATGTAGAACTCCTATTTTTATTCGGATCACAACTAGATGTAATTTAATGCCCAATACAGAGGAAGAACTCTGTTTTGGCAGATTGGACAGCAGTATTCAAACACGTGCCAACAACAGCACAGAGGTCTAAAAATTCTACAATTTATACAGAAGCTAGATATATAAATTATCTACGACTTTCTTAACTATGTACAAGGCCATAAAATTTGTTTACTATTTTTAAACTCCGGATTACTGTCGGACTATACGAATCTGTCTGCCTGACGGACAGCGGTATTGCCGACTCAGTATCTCCCAGATCCCATGGTATAAAAATTTGAAACAAATACAGGAGATGCATCTGGAAGTTCTCTAAAACTTTCCTTTTGGTAAGACCCGCAGGAAAATTATTTTTCTAGATCAAAACCGCGTGACAAGACGCGTGGCGCGAATCGATCTAAAAGCAGTCAGCGTCTAATCTCTAATCGGACAATTGATCTATTAACTATCATCATAATCCATGCCAAGAACCCTAATTAATCCATAAAACAGAGGATTTGCGATGAGAAAAAATTACCTAGGTGAAGATTTTCCCCAAAATTTTCTCCTCTTCTTCTTCTCCTTCCTTCTCCTTCTTCTCCTTCTCCTTCTTCTCCTTCTCCAAGGGTAGCAATGGGGGAGATCACCTTGGGGGAAGGGAGGGCGCTGTGTGGGGAGGAGGAGGGGAGTGGGAAAAACCCTAGAGTTAAATAAAAAGGGGGAGAAGGGTGGAGGGGTGCGGCCATGGGGGGTGGCGCCTCCCCTTGGGCTTTGGCCCATGGGTGGTTGGCCCACTCCCCCGGCAGCCCAGGTTGAAATTTAAAATAATTTTATAATATATTTTATTCTATTTTTAATGTTCTACAAATTTTATTTTTCCCTTCCCGCGATTTACCGAAAAACCGGCGACTCCGCGATTGTTTTAAAATCTTATGCCGCAACGACGTTCGGGATATTACAGCTAGAACCCCGAACCCGCATAAACTCCTCTCCGCTCAACAATTCAGCAAAATAGCCTCTGCAGCAGCGCTGCTTCACATTTTCGTATCTTTAAAAATAACGATTCAAATACAGCAAATGATACCTCTCTGGATTCATGACTTAAAAACCTACAATTGTCATATAGAACACATAATTTTATTTTGATCACAGCTAGGAGTAATTTAATGTCCAAAATAGAGGAAGAACTCTGTTCTGCCAGATTGGATAGCAGTATTAAAACGCGTCCCAACATCAGTACAGAAGTCTAACAATTCTGAATTTTCTACAGAAGATAGAACTCTAAATTATCTACAACTTTCTCAATTACGGTCATGACCATAAAAATCATTTACTACCTCAAATTCCCGAATTACCGTCGGTATGTACCAATCTGCTCGCCTAACGAACAGCAGTATTCCTGACCCCGTATCTCCCAGATCCCTCAGCCAAAAATTCCGAAACAAATATAGGAGATGAATCTGGAAGTTCTCTACAACTTTCCTTTTGGGAGAGTCTACAGGAACATTCGTTTACTAGGTCAAAATCGCGCAAACAGACGCGCTGCGCAAATCAATCAATTGGGCAATTAATCTATTAACTACCTTCAAAATCCGTGCAAAAATCCCTAATTAATCTAAAAACAGAGGGTTTGGAATGAGAAAAAATTACCTAGATGATGAATCACTCCACTTTTTTCCTCCTCTTCTTCTCCTTCCTTCTCCTCTCCTTCTTCTCCTTCTCCTTCCTCTCCTTGGATCCAAGAGCAGCAAGAATGGAGGGAGTTGGGCGCCAATGGGGTGGGGTGGCGGTTGTGGGGTGGAAAGAGGGAGAGGAGCCAAGGAGGGTTTATAAAGGGGGTGCTACGGTTTGGGAGGGGGTACGGGCCTCCAGTTGGGTTGGCTGGCCCAAATTGGCTGACCCACCCCTCCGGACAGCTCAAAACATCCAAATTAATTATTTTAATTTTTAATATATTTTATTCCTTTTCTAATGTTCTACAAATTTTATTTTTTTCTTCCCGCGATTTGCCAAAAAACCGGCGACTACGCGATTGTTTTAAAAAACTTACGCCGTAACGACGTTCGGGATATTACAGAGATGGTGGTTGAGATGGGAGGCGCTCGGTGGGAAGGTGATGGCGCCGCATGGGTGGTGGTGATGGCGGTCGGTGGTGCTGTGGTGGATGGTAAGGTGGAGTACTTGGCAGCATGGGGCAGCAGAGATGTGGGACCGAGGAGCAGGAAGATGGCGGCAGTGCTAGGGCAGCTCGCCGGTGTAAGATCAAAGAGGCCGACTAGAAGAGGGTGAATAGGCGGTCTAAAAAATAACTCTTTCAATTAAATTCCTTTTCTATTTAGCTAAACCAAGTATATAATTTAAAAGCTTAACTCAAATTGGTTTAGCACAAATAATACCTAAATTAATTAAGTTCACCTATGTGCACAAATAGTTTTAAGGCTATGTCAAGATTTGCAATCATAGCAAGACAAGAAATTAATTTAACTCTATGAATATAAATTGCTTGAATGTAAATTAAGCACAAGAGAAAAACCATAAAGATACGGTTCTTTTTTACCGTAGTGTTCGGAGATTTGTCGGTCTCCCCTAGTCTACGTTGAGGTAAACCCAAATGGATTAGACTAGCTCCATGAATTAAGCCTTCCATCTCAAATCCACTAGTGGTAACTCTTTCCTAATCTGGGTAGGTGAGCTCCAACCTTCACACTTCGCCAGATCTTCTCACAACCTTCGTTGAGAAGATCACCGTGCACAACGCCTCCAACGTCGTGCAACGAATGCACAAATTCGAGTGGATACTCAATCCACCTCTAGATGCAACATATGCAATCTATATCATTCCTCCTTGCTCACAAGGTGCAACACATGCACAATTGAAAGGAAGACCTTACACTAGCTCAAGAAACTGAAATGGAGTACCAAAGGTCTTACTCAATCGGCCACAAGGGGGTATATATGCCCACACCTCAAAAACTAGCCGTTGGAAGCAAAACACTTGAGACAACAGGATTTTCGAAAGTACCGCCAACTTAAGACTGGTACTTTCGGTCCTCTCGACAATGGTCAGAAAACTAGGCATTATCAGCGAATCCAATAGTTCCGATGGCTAACATCTGGTACTACCGATCATCAGAAGTACCGCTACACTCGTGTGGTACTACCGATTACCATGGGGACAAGAAGACTCCATGTAGGTGTGTCTCTATAAAAACATACCACTACACAAGCCAGTGTTATGTAACTCGGAAGTACCACCCACATAGAGCCGATAGTACCACTCGCTGATCAGACCACTCACATAGAGCTAGAAGTATCGAACGTCGACTACGCCGCTCTAGTCTTTGACCACGTTGTTCGATTAGACCACACAGGTCTTCGACTACGTTGGTCTCCGATCATGTTGGTTTCGAACACTGAAGTCTTGACCATGTCGATCTTTGACCACGTCAATCTCGATCACATAGATCTCCAACCACCACGTTGTATCAATCACGTCAGTTCGACCAACTTAGTTTTGACCACATAGGTCTCAACCACGTCGGTTCGACCACACTCGTTTCAATCACATGAATCTCGACCACGTCGGTTCGACCACATTGGTTTTGATCACACAGATCTCGACCACGTTGATTCGACCACATTGGTTTCAATCACACAGATCTTGACCACGCTGGTTTCGAACACACAGATCTCGACCACGTCGATTCTAACCACGCTGTTTGGCCACGCTGGTTTGACCATGCTAATTTCGATCACACAGATCTCGACCACGCTGGTTCGACCACATTGGTCTCCGATCACTTTGGCTCGACCACTTTAGTCTTTGACTACGTTGGTTCGACCACACTGGTCTTGACCATGTTAGTTCTCGAGCACACATGTCTTTTGACCACCAATGAATGCAGTAGTTATGTGATTACAACATCGGTAGTTCTATCCAGTGGTAGTACTGGGCAACACATGCCAGTAGTTTTGATTTCCCTGAGAAGTGCATATACTTCAATAGATTTTGCAAAATATATTTGTAAATCATAGTATCATGCACACAAGGATCAACCATGATTCCTAACAAGTTGCAAAACACATTTGTACACTTTTGGAATTATGGCACAAGGAATATATATGAGCTTCAACCATTTTCAAAACACATTTGCAAATATAAACTTCATATCACAAAGAGTAGGAAACATGGGCTTCAAACACTTGCAAAATACATTCACAATGTATAGTCCCATGTTACAAGGATTCAACACATGAGACACAACTATTTACAAAATATATTCACAAATATAGGCACCATGCTAAGAAGAGCTAGAGTAAGTGAGGTTGAGCTATCAATATATGATGAGACTCTAGCCACTAGACATGATCCTTTTAATAGCACGACACATATATAGGCAATCTAGTCTTCCAACCAAACACCAAGGCCGGCAAAAGACTAGGAATACATTCTTAGCCATATAGCTAGTCATACCTTTGCATTAGCATCTTCTTGAAGCTTCATAACATATATCTTCACTTCAAGTCTGGGCTCTTGTCTTGTTATGCATGAATCTATGATTGTTATGCAACAACCCATAATGCATCCTTGACTTGACTTGAAGATCAACTCATAATTATCTCCTCTTAGACATGCATCAACTCATGATGCATTCTTCACTTGACTTAATGATCTTCACACATGAAGTCATCCCATGTCATCCTCATTTATGGAACCTAACATATTCATCCAACACATGGAAAATGTTAGTCCACAAACCAATTGTCCTCAATTACCAAAACTTCACCATTAACTCATAATAGAAGGACTAGATTCTACAATCTTCCATTTCTGATAATTCATGACAATCTCAACAAATAATGAGATAAAGAATTTGATTTCGATTATACGACATGTACACAACAATTGTATACTCTAGGATAAGCTTCTTAAACAATTAACTCATTTGAGTGTAAGTGTTTATCTTTTGAGATTAATTGCTAGCAAAGCTTACACATCCAGTTGTCATTGGTTATCTAACCATTAACACATAATAGAGAAACTAGGTGACAACCTGATTATGAGTATATATGAACCACATAAGCTATATATACTAAAGAGATATATTTAAAAGTAAAGATCCTTAATATGTGGAAAGAGAACATGGATCAATACTAATGAAACTACAAAACATAGAGTGAACCTCCTAAATATGTGCATACATGATTGCACAATGAAAACATATTAACATATTCAAGTTAGACTATATGGTGAAGTTCAATCTATATTTGGATCTGAGAAATGCATTGAGATGCATAATACATACCTTTGTGATTTTCACTTCTTCATCGAAATGAGACTAAGCAATATTATAATTAATAAACAAATTAATTTCACAATTAGATTTGCCACTATCAACAAAACCAACTTAATGAAGCTTGAACTTACAATCTCCCCTTTTTGGTCATGAAATAGGGGAGGAGAGAGAGCAAGGGGAGGTAAGGAGGAAGAATGCTAGGCCCCTTTTCCTCAGTCGGCGGCTAGGGATTTTTAGGCCATTTGGGAATTTTAGCATTTTGCATATTAGCCCTCGAAGATTCTAGGGTTTATAATCAGGTCCTTCCCTCTTGTGATTTCTTCTATTCTGGACCCTCTAGAAGTCCGATTTTGTCGCAGTTTGATCCTACACGTTTGCGGTGACATGTACATCTATACAGAGCAGTCTCGAAAGTCCAAATTTGTTATTTATGTGCCTCGGTCATGCCAGCTTACAGAAAAAATATAAAAATTGTAAATGATCTAAATTGTGCAATTAATTATAAAAATGCGTGTAAATGATAATAAATGGTCATAAAATGTGAAAAATAATAGAGGTAAATGATAGAAAATATATGCAAATATGACACATGTCATATATTAGCTACTGATCATAGAATTAGTACTCTACACATATGAATATTTCATGTATTCGATGCCGGAGATCCCCACAGTGTGAGGATCGGAATGAACGATCCCCATGTTCTCCACCAAACAAAGCAAGCAACAACGACCAAGTAGTGAGCCAGGTCAATCCTTTTCCTTTTATCATCTCAATGACACATGGGTCTCCCCAGCATCCTTTCTCCCCAAAAATATAATTGGGAAATTGCTATACTGTAATCTATAGCAATGTCCAGAGAGCATTCTCTAAAGATTTAATTGTCTTTTCAAGCAGTATGAGTTGTTTCTGCATAATCAGAGAAGCATGAAAGTCAGGTCCATGTGCACTCTATTGTGACTGCACAGCAAATGGCAAAAATGAAAAGAAGCACCAGAGCTAGATACAGAATGTTGCCTACACATTTTCGGGAAATACTTATCGTCATCGCAGCACACGGTCAGACCATATCACTGGCATGTTTCTTTTTAAAGAAAAAGTCCCATGGTGCCGTATTATTATTTCGCATGATCTTCTTTATCTCATAAGTAAAGTTCGACAGGAGTAATCAACTCCGAACTCAGTGTTTCATCAAAAACTCCACATAAGATTTAGGTGGATTCCCCCACGTAATTTTGCACCACATAAAGAAGAATTTTATCATGCAAGTTGATGAAGTCTTGAAGATAGTTTTTTATTTTTATCCTAAAAAGATGTCAGGTTATTTTAGTTTTTAAGTTTAATGGCTGTTAATGTTGGTTTGGTATTTTTTCTGGATGTAATTAAGAAGTTGGACAGAAAATGTGTAACACACTTTGTCATGTTAAGTGTTAAAACATTGATCCAGGAGAAAACGTACATATTGCATATAAACTGAGAGAATACACGATACTTTCTGAATTTCTCTATTCTCTTGCTCGCTCCCCCTTTTCCTTGCTTTTCTTCTTCTTATTCCTTTTTTCTTACAAAATTGAGTACAAGCCTGCTCAATATAAAGGCTAAACTCTCCTACTAGCATACGTACTCTTACTTCAAGTTGGACTCAACTTCAACTTAAGTTACACACGGAGACAAACTCTACTACATCTTGAACTCTAAGTCAAGATTATTTCTAACAATCTTCCCTTTAATCTTGACTTGACATACTCTAATTTTAGTCCCAATGCACTATAAAGTACCAGTCACACCTCCACATGAAGCGTTCAGCATGCAAGCTACATGTAGGGACTTAACTTAACTGGTACGGGTCCATCCAGATGCAAAGATTCTAAAGCATTAAGGCGGTCGGACTCAACTACGACTTACTAAACTCATACTTGACACAGAACGATGACACATCTCAACGTTCCGATCTCAACTCTGCTTACTTAAGTTTGGATAGCGACACATCTTCTCAACGTCCCTGACTCAACTCATCATCAGAGCAGTGTTGGTTCATCATCGCTGAGCGCTTTAGCAAGAAACGCTTTCTTCATCTTCAGCTTGTGGTATTCTAAAGCAAAGTGCTCATAATCATTACAATTATAACACCTTACTTTTGCCTTATCAAACTTTCGATTATGACGGCCTTGGTCACCACCTCTAGAAGTATTCTTGCTTTTACGCTTCGGTGATCGGATCTCCCACTCAACGCGGGTCAACAAGAGCTATCCGTCGTTTTTGTTGCTATTATCTTTGATGTGTTCCTCATATATCTTAAGACGACCGATGATCTCCTCCATGGTCATTGTCTTTAGGTCTTCAAATTACTCTATGACCGAAGCAATCGGGAGAAACTATGAGGGAACAACATGAAGGAATTTCTTCACTACGTACAACTCTTCCACCTTCTCGCCAAGGGCCCGAATTTTGTTGATGATGATTGTCAACCGGACGACAAAGTCACTGATCGACTCCATTTCCTTCATACGCAGCACCTCGAACTCGGTCTTGCGAGTTTGTACCTTTTCTTCCTTCACATGATTGACGCCAAGATGCATCGTCTTCAACGCCTCCCACGCGGCTTTGGTCCTCTCCATTTCGGCCAGTTGAAAGAGCGTCTCATCTGGGATGCTCTGATAAATTGCTGCTAATGCCATCGGATCCTTATGCACATTGACATTGTCGTTCTCGATCGCGTCCCATACTCCTTGCGACTTTATGTACACCTTTATATTGATTGCACAGGCTGCATAATTGCTCGTCGTGAGCATCGGATAATGCAGCGAGACAGTGGAACTCTCCTTCGCCATCAAACTGGATGATGCCTCGTCACCGGTGACACCACTTCCCAGAGAGCGTGGCATGATCTTGAGCACGGATCAAGAACTCGGGCTACTTTAAAGCGGCACTTGGACCGAGGGGACGAAGAAAAAAACTGTGTTGTTTTTTCTTTTTTCCCTTAAACTTGCTCTTGCTGTCTTGAATTTTTTCTTCGCGCGCGGATGGAAAAAAAGAAACTGCTGCCGCTTGCTGAATCAGGATACACGGACTCCCTTTTATTTTGCTATGTTAGAACACAATACCAGGATTCTACACACACATTTACCCGTGGACACACACTACACGGGGGAGACGAGGAACATAGACACACAGAGAGAATTTCCCGACACGAACTTTAACTTGCGCCGGATTTTCTCTTGTCTTTCTATTCCATCGCTCTCTATTTACTCAACATATTATCTGGCTTAAATAGCCTCACTTAGTAGCTAACAATAGACTTAGCTAATAATAGACTTAGCTAACAATAGACTTAGCTAATAATAGACTTAGCTAACAATAGACTTTCTCCACTAACCACTAACTCCATGCAGCTATTCTCATACCACTTCTCAACGTGGCTTTGACTAGCCCCCTGCATGCACACACATGCATGCAAAATGCAATAACAATCAAGATTAATATCCAATATTCCCCCCTAATCTTGATTTGCTAAACTTCACAAGACGAAGTCTGATCTCCTGACGCATCTCCAAGGAGTTTTACCATCTTCTTGCTGACCATGCGGCCGGCGACACAACTTGCCGATGCCTTTCACTTCTTCACCATCGGTGACACACCTCGCCGATGACTTCGACCTCTACCTCAGCTCCAATTATCTTTTGCCAGTACCATTGCCCACGGAGACTCGGACCAGAGCTTACATTAGTGAGTTCTTAGACACACCTACAAGAACTCACGCTTTCTCGTGGACACTACTAACACAAGAATACACACATCTACAACAGTTAGACAGGAGTACATGGAGAGAACACATTTCTATTCTCTTGTACTACTAAACTCTTGGACACACAACTAATTCACAGTGGAGGTAAACAGAAGAACATCATGAGCACACACACAACTTTTGGCACTTGACAGACCCGGAGCTTTTCCATGTGCTCTCATTCTTTATCCTCAACAATATGTCACAGGAGCCCGCCGCTCCGTCATGACATCGCGCCGCATTGCACTCTGCAGGCGTAGCGCCGCAGCCGGCGAGATCCGTCGTCGCCCGACCGAGCCGCGTCGTACGACTTCTCTTTGCACCTCGCTCTGATACCAATTATTAGAACATAATACCAGGATTCTACACACACATTTACCCGTGGACACACACTACACAAGAGAGACGAGACGAGAAACATAGATACACGGAGAAAATTTTCCGATACGAATTTTAACTTGCTATAGTGCTAGGTGCTTGAGTTCGCCTCGAATACGGTCACTGATTCGGTTTCTACGTTGAACCAAAAGCTCGGACCGAAAAAAGTTAGCCTGCTTTTGCTCGGCCTCGGGAACGAAACTGAGAAACTAATTTTTCTTTTCTGTGCTTCACCTTTCTTCACGCGATGGAACTCTCTCTTGTCTTGTCCTTTTCTGCACAAAGCAAAGTTTCTTGTATGTGTTGTCTAGACCTCGGATTTTCGAATCCGAACCTCTCTGTGTATTATAGCACTAGTTTCAGATCAAAACTAGTGCACATAGTCAAACAGTGATAATTACATAAGCAACAACGTTTTATTACAATAATAGAGAGTACAGACCAAAATGCATCTTTATTACAAATGAGGTTTCAAGACCTCACACACACAAAACATAAAGTACAGCGAAAGCAAAAGGTAAATTCAGTGGAGACCCATCAATATGCCACGGCAATTGACTATGGAAGCGCAACCTAGTACTCCGGAAAGCCTTCTTCGAATCCATACGCGTTGTAGTCAAAGTTTCCTTCTTGAGCTGCATATTCCTCTGGGTATTATTTTTGAGTGCAACATGTGAGTACATAAAGTACTCCGCAAGTCTTGGGAAAATACAATAGATGCAAGGCTTAACAAAGGAGGGTTATATGGTTCTTTTGCACCAAGCAATATTTTATTTCAAATACTATTAAATATTTTCGAAAGCATCAATTTAAATAAGGTAATTGTTTTAACAGAAACTATCAAATTAAATAGTGAAGGTTACGACCACCAACACTAGATCACTGGCTTTAATCGCCAGGGTTCAAGAAAAATGGGTTACATCCACCCACACAGGCTACATCCGCCAGGACAACTCCGAGAATTCCAACCACTCTCGTTTCCTCAAAACTTTTACTTTAAAACCAAAACCAATGATCTACCATTTGAATGCATTCCTTGCTCGCCTTGACCGTGCGCATGGTTATTCGAATAGTTTTAACACTCTGCAGAGGTTGTACAACTTTACCAATAAGAGATAAGTCATCTTAATAGCCAACATGCTTCCTCAGGCATGAGACCTAGATAATTTATCACAAAGCCTTTACCTTACTCTAGTCTAGCTAGACACCACCGGTTGATGTTTCACCGCTGAAGGGTTAAACCACCTAGTCAGAAGCCCCCTCTTGCGTCGTATGAGTACAGTAAACCCTGTCCCTCACTGTCAATAACCAGTACACCTGGCACCCACTTTTCACTGTTGGTACCTAAACTAAACTATCATAACTTAGTCAGCTAGGTCGTACCCATATAGACATGTGGTTGTACGGTAGTGCTTAGTCTGGACAAACACAAGCGTCAGTCCTTAATTGACTAGGGCGGAACATACACTTTGCAAGTTCTCGTGCTAACCGCACCAATCCAAACTTACCATCCGCCCAAGTCTAAAACATCTGTTACCATTTTATTTTAGTTTGAAAACAACAGCAATACTTATTGCCACTAAATAAAAAGATGAAATCATTCATATCAATTTTCCACCCGAAGGGTTATACTGACCGACTAGCTTGTCTAAGCAATTACTACCATTCTAAAATTTATCAAAGATTTATAATAATCTCATTATTGAGACAAAGGAAATCCTAAGGTTACAAAGGTACATGGTTGTCAATATAAAATGAGGGCATAACAATTATCGGTTTAACTATTATCCTTACAAAAGAAATTATCATTTTATGTAATATAGCAAATGCATTAAATTTAAAATAATAAAATAATTTTGGTAAACATAGGTACAAGATGTTCGAAGGAGACTTGCCTTCTTGCACGTTGTCTGAACCTTCTTCTTCTTTGCTTAGAATATTCTTGACGACATTGAGATTACGCCCGACAGTGGGCCGGGATGTCGGGGAGAGAGAGAGAAAGCACGAGCGGTGGAGATTACGACGCGTGGCGTAGGGTGAATCGGACGGCCGAGGGCGTTAAGTGGAAGGGGACGGCAGAAGATGAGCCAAGGCGACGTGGGCGGATCTGGCCCGCACACGTGTCGGCCAGCGAGGGGAGGAAGGCGGGTTTAAACGGGCGGCGGGATGGCGGCGACGTGGGCGCATCTAGGCCGTCCACGCGTCGCCCGGAGGAAGAGTTTATTTTGATTTTTGATTTCTGTTTTTCAGAAAAGCCTAGAAACTTCAAAAAGGCTAGAAAAATACCAAATAACTTCCAAAAATTTTATAAAAATTACAGAGGAATCTGGAGATAGTTTAGACTTAAATAAAAATTTTGGTATTATATTTTCTTACTAAGAATTCTTTTAATTCTAGAAATTGATTTTTAAATTCTCAGAAAATTTCAAATAAGATCCAAATACTTTGAAATATTTAATTTGAATTTAAAATTTTAAAGATCACAAATTTTGGGATGTTACAGGTAATGTGATGCCTTTTCCTGCGCAAGCAGTGCTCCTCTCTCTCCTGCGGTTTGGTTGGAGTTTGCGCTGATCGAAGATGATACTCGCTTAGGCTCTGGTACCAATTGTTAAAACTTTGATCCAGGAGAAAACACACACATTGCAAATAAACTGAGAGAATACACGATAATTTCTGAATTTCTCTATTCTCTTACTCGCTCCCCTTTTCTTGCTTTTCTTCTTATTATTCTTTCTTGCTTACAAAATTGAGTACAAGCATCCGCAATATAAAGGCTAAACTCTCCTACTAGCATACGAACTCGGATTTCAAGTTGGACTCAACTTCAACTTGAGTTATACACGGAGACGGACTCTACTACGTCTTGAACTCTACATCAAGATTATTTCCGACATAAAGAAAAGGAGTTGGAGTGATGCTTGAGAAATTAGAAAGCACTACTACATTGACTTACATGGTGATGTGAATGAAGAACTGTAATACCTTATATATCGATGTTAAAACTAGTAAAGGCGTCCTCTAACCTCCTTTCTCTAACCTATATGACCACTCAACCAAAGAAAACAGCATAAGCGCCCCTGACCTATATCTGCGTGACCACTCACCAAGCGCCTCTGGTCACCCGGCCAACCAAGACCTCGAGGTTCACCTGGGTCCGATCCGGTCTTGTATGAGTTAAGGACATCATAATTCCCATCAGACCCCTGTACAGAGTTGCATCAACACATGAGTATTGACCTGCCTTGCTCAGCTTCAACCTTGGTTCCATGGGTACCTCTGCTGGATTACATTCTGCTAGTCCCATACTGTCAAGTATTTTCAGTGCATGTAATCTCTGACACAGCCTTATGCCTTGATTTATATGTGTGACTTCTATTCCCAAATAGTAGCTCAACAAACCCATGTCACTCATCTCAAATTTTAGCTTCATTTGCTTCTGAAACTCTTCAATCACCATGTCTTCAGACCCTGTAACTATGAGGTCATCTACATATACTCCTACCAGCAATCTTGCAGCACCAACACACCTCATATACACAGCAGGCTCCTGTGTATTCTTCTTAAAACCCAAAGACACTAAACACTTGTCTAATTTTGTGTTCCATGCCCTTGGAGCTTGTTTCGGACCATACAATGCTTTCTTCAACCTGAGTACAAGATGCTCTGGCCCCTTCTTCTCAAACCCTTCTGGTTGCTCTACAGATACCTCCTCAAAAATTTCTCCATTCAAGAAGGCTATGGTACATCAAGGTGATGCACCTTCCAATCCTCCTGTGCTACAACAGCTAGTATATATATAACTCTGATGGTATCCATCCTGGCCACTGGAGCATACACTTCTTCATAAACCACAACCTGCTGGTGCACAAAACCTCTAGCCACCAACCTTGCTTTGTATCTCACAATTTCTCCACTGGTGTTCTTCTTATCTTAAGGATCCACTTCAAGCTGATTGCCTTGGAGTCTTCTGGCAGTTCGGTCAGGTATCAAGTCTCATTCCTCTGAATTGACTTATATTCTTCTGGCATGGCTTTCCTCCACACCTCTTCTTCTATTGCTTCTCTGTAATTCAGAGGTTCCTCAACTGCCAACATGCACAAACCAGCTTCCTCAACTTCTTCTCTCTCCTTGTACACACTTTGAAGACTCCTGTATTTTTGTGGCACTTCACTAGTTTCTGCATGGTTTCTGCATGTGCTGAACCTCTTCCAGCTGAGCCTCCGGCAACAGATGCTTGCACAGCACTAGAGCTAGAAGCTGAATCTTCAAGCTCTATTACCCTTGGAGTTATCACACGTCCTTGGCCTTCTCTTCCTTTTATCTGGATGGAGGTCTGCATCTGACATGGCTCTCCATCACCTTCCTCCCCACCAACCCTGAAATTGGTCAGAAAAACCCTGGAGTTGCTGCTGTCGATTTCCTCTACAGTGTGCCAATTCCACTATCAGCCTGCTTCAAAGACAACATCCCTGCTGATTTGCACTTTCCTTGTCATTGGATCATAGAACTTGTATGCCTTTGTACCAATCTCATAACCAATAAAAATCATTGGTTTGCTTCGGTCCTCCAACTTCTTGATATGGCCACAACGAGTTTTCACATGAGCCACACACCCAAACACCTTTAGATGACTGACACTAGGCCTTCTTCCAGTCCATCTCTAATACGGAGTTTGCCTCTTCAAACTGTGTGTGGGTGCCTTGTTCAAAATATAAACTGAGGCTCGCAACTTCACCCCAGAATATGTGTGGCATTTCTCTATTCTTCAACATACTCCTGGCCATTGATAAAATGGTCCTGTTCCTTCTCTCTACCACACCATTTTGCTGTGATTTGTAGGGAGCTGTAAGGAACCTCTTGATGCCCTCATCTTCACAGTAGTTCTTAAATTCAATTGAATTGAACTCACCACCCTGGTCAGTCCTGAATTCCTTCAGTTTCTGTTTCTTCTCCTTTTCTGCTACTGCCTTGAACTTCATAAAAGCTTACAGTGCTTCTCCCTTCTGCTTTACCACTGAGACCCACATCAGCCTTGTGCAATCATCCACCAACAACAAGAAATATTTGTTTCCTCCCGTAGTTGCTGGCGCTATTGGTCCACACAAATATCCGTGCACTAACTCCAGGGGCTTCTCAGCTCTATAGGAAGTAGCAGCTGGAAGGGTGACCTGTTGTGCTTTATAGCAACACAACACTCACAAATTCCTTCTGGTATACTCATCAATGGAAGGCCATCTACTATTTGCTTGCTAAATGCTGCAAATAATGCACAGAAAAAATAGAGATAAAAGGCACAAAATTTTTTACATGAAAAATCATTGTGGGAAAAACACCTCGGCCGCTTGATGGCAAATCATTATAATAAGAAAAGTTTACAATAGAGCGCTTGCTCTTCCTATAGGCAACTGGGGTATATATATAATGTGTGAGAGAAAAGAGTCTCACACGGAGAGGAAATTGAATCAGAGTCGGTTGCTACAAATTGACACCACGTTTGATACAATCTGTGCATGCACCTGCCATGCCACGTCTGGTATGAGACGATGAAGTGTTCTACATGGACATGATACGAATTCGGATCAACCACCTTAAGGCGAATTCCTTCCAGTAGTCGAGGAATATGATAGACTCATCCAATAAAATTATCATCCATACCTTGAGTGTCAAAAATCCAAGAGACTAGTGAGTAATACCAACTAAGTCTAAGCATAGCTCAAACTTAGATGCAGGAACTGGTTTTGTCAATATATCAGCTAGATTATCATGAGTACTTATCTCGTAGACTTTAATATCACCTTAAGTAATGACACCTCGGATGTAGTGATACCTGATATCAATGTACTTTATTCTCTCATGGAACATTTGATATTTTGTAAGACAAATAGCACTCTGACAATCACAAAATATTGTAGTGCAAAATGTACTTCTACAAAGCTTAGGAAATAAATATCTTAGCCAAATGAATTCTTTGCAAGCTTTAGAAATATCCATATACTCATCTTCTATAGTAGATAAGGCAACGGTAACTTGTAAATTTGCTTTCTAGCTAATGGCACACCCTCCAACAGTGAACACAAAACCAGTGAGAGATTTTCTTTTATCCAAATCTCCAGCAAAATTAGAATCCACATAACCAACAATCCATCTCTAGTCTTCCCAAACTGTAAACAATCATTAGATGTGCCCACAAATATCTGAAAATCTATTGAACTGCTTTCCAATGCCATTTCCAAGATTAGCTATGTATCTACTAACCACACTTCATGATTGAGCATACATAAGCAAGCCAACTGCATTCGCATATGGAACTCTAGACATGTACTTCATTTCATCATTTGATTGTGGACATTACGCTAAAGAAAGTCTGAATGTGCAGCTAAGAGGGTACTCATAGGTTTGGCCTTATGCATGTTGAAATGACAAAGAAGTTTATCAATATATCACTTTTGACTTAGATATAATTTGCCAAACTATCGGTCTGTAATGATTTCCATACCAAGAATCTTCTTTGCTTCATTGAGATCTTTTATCTCAAATTCACTATTTAATTGTGCCTTCAACTTTGAAATTTTAGCCTTGTCTTTTGCAGCAATCAACATATAATCAATATATAGGAGCAAATAAATAACTAAACTATTAATAGTCTTCAAATAAACACAGCTATCATAATTGGATCTTTTAAAACTCTAAGATATCATAAAGAGTCAAATCTCTTGTACCATTGTCTAGATGATTGCTTCAAACCATAAAGATGATTGTCTAGATTTCTTCAATTTGCAAACAAAATTTTCCTTTCCTAGAATGATGAAACCTTCCGGTTGCTCCATATAAATGTCTTCTTCTAATTCCCCATGTAAGAATGCGGTTTTCACATCCAATTGTTCAAGCTCATAATCATACATAGCCACAATACTGAGTAAAGTGCGAATAAAACTATGCTTCACAATAGGGGAAAAGACATCTGTAAAATCAATACCTAAAATTTGGTTGTATCCTTTTGCAACTAGCCTTACTTTATACCTAACCTCTTCGGTTGGTGAAACTCTTTCTTTCTTCTTGAAAATCCATTTGCAACAAATATATTTCTTCTCAATTGGCAACTTGACCAACTCTCAAGTGCCATTCTTGTCAAGAGATTCCATCTCATCAAACATAGCTGTCATCCATCTTTCTAAATCACTAGAAGAGATGGCCTCTAAATAAGATGAAGGTTATACAATACCTTCAATTTCTTCTACCATATTTAAACAATAAGCCACAATATTAGCTTCTTCAATCAATCTCTTAGGAGGCTGAATGTTCCTCCTCTGTTTATCAACTGCAATTGGATGATGTATTGGCGTCTCAACAATAGGAACTTCTGAAATATTTTCCTTATCGACTTTTGGTGTAGATCTTGAATCAATAACATGCTCCACCTACACGCTTGATTGCTTCTCAACAGGAATATCAATAGAGGGCTTATCATGCAACATAGCAGACTCATCAGAAGTAACACTTCTGCTAATACCCACCTTTTTAGTTTCATGATTCCATAATTTATATCCTTTTACACCAACTTTATAACCAAGAAAAATGCACTTAACTGCTCTAGACTCTAATTTACCATTGTTAACATGATCATAAGCAGGACAACCAAATATTCTTAAGTTTGAATAATCTGCTGGAGAGCCAAACCATACCTCAATTGGAGTCTTCTTATCAATAGCCAAATTTGGTGACCGATTAATGAAATAACAAGTAGTGGAAGCGGCTTCAACCTAATAACTCTTAGATAATCCAGAGTTTGACAACATACAACATACCTTCTACATGATCGTTCTGTTTATGCGTTCGGCCACACCGTTTTGTTGAGGAGAGCCTCGGACAGTATAATGTCTCACAATACCTTCTAACTTGCATAAAGCCTCCAATTCTCCAGAACAGAACTCCAACTATTGTCGGTACGCAGCTTCTTCACATGCTTACCAGTTTGTCTTTCAATCATAATCTTCCACTTCTTGAATGTTTTGAATACATCTAATTTGTGCTTGATGAAAATGCCCAAACTTTTTTTGAGTAATCATCAATGACGGTCAACATGTAAATTGCACCTCCAAGTGACAGAACGTGGGATTCTCCTCACAAATCAGGGTGAACATAGTCCAATATATCTTTTGTAGAGTGAGTTGCAGTACTGAATTTGACCCTTTTTTGCTTACCGAAGACATAATGTTCACAAACTTTAACTTGCCAATGCTTTGACCATTAAGAAATTCTCTTTTGTATAATTCCATCATTCCAGCTTCACTCATATACACGAGATGCATATACCAAAGATTAGTAGCATCAGAATCAGATGATTTATTTGATACAATAGTAGCATTACCTAAAATTGTAGTGCCTCACAGATGATATAAGTTGGCAGCCTTCATATCACCCTTATCACAATAAAAGAACCTTTGGTGACTTTTAGAACTCCATCTCCACCTAAATACTTGTACCTTTTAGCATCACGAGTACTCAACGAGATAAGATTTCTCAGTAAATTCAAAATATGACAAACATCCGACAATGTCCTGATGGTGCCATCAAACATATTGATCTAGATAGAACCAATGCCTAAAATCTTGCATGATGTATTATCACCCATCAACATTGATCCACTTGCCTTAGCTTCATAGGTAATGAACCACTCGTGGTTCGGGCTCACGTGGAAAGTACAGACTAAATCAAGAATACATTCATCACTAGTTTTAGAATCACTAGCAAATGCAATGAGAACAGTTCTATCAAAACCTTCTTTGGTAACAACGATGGCTCTAGATTCATCATATTGTTGATCCTTCTTCAAATTGTTATTCCACTTCTCCTTGTTCTGCAACTTCCAGTACTCAAATATGTCATGACCATCCTTCTTGCAATACATGCATGACTTCCTGTTTCTTGATTTAGATTGTCTCTATATCTGTTTTTGCTTCTGCCTTTTGAATTGCCGTTTGAACCCTTCTCGTATTGCCTACCATGGACAGACAAGCCTTCTGCATGCGTAATTGAACTTTCATCTGGAACCATAAGTTTCATCTTTTCTTTCACATATAGAGCTTCATAAACCTCACTGAGAGTAAGAGTATCTCGGCTATATAGAATAGTATCTCTAAAAGTAGAGTATGTACTGAGTAGAGAGCATAGCAAAATAAGACCTAAATCTTCATCATCATACTTTACCTCCATAGCTTCGAGGTCTACAACAGCTTCCTTGAAAGCTGTCAGGTGGTTCAACAATGAGACACCCTCTGCCATCTTGTGGGAATAAAACTTCTGCTTGAGATGCATCTTGCTAGTCAGATCCTTGGTCATGCAAATCTGATCCAGCTTCAGCCACAATGCAGCGACGGATGTCTCCTTCATAATCTCCTTTAAAATATTATTTGATAGATGAAGATGAATTTGAGATAAGACCTCATGATATTTACATTTTTTTCTCATCAGTGGATAATGTGGCTAGCATCTTGTCAATCCCTAAAAGTGCATCATGTAAATCAAGCTGTGATAACACAACTCACATTTTAATATGCCATAGAGAAAACCTCGTGTCACGATCCAATATCGGAAGATCATATTTCAGAGTCGTTGTGCGGAAGAAAACTAAATTTTGCTGGTACAAAACCGAGCCTTTTATTTCTTGGCCTCCGTGCTTTTTTTGTTTTATTGATTTCCTGCGCTAGCTTTTTCTCTCGATTTTCCTCCTCTATTGATACAGCAGGCTGACGTCTTTCCTCTCAGGCTTCTTGAATTGCTTTTCCTCTCCAATGCTATTGCCTCTCTTTGTTGTGCGTCGGTTGCAGTCTTCACGTAAGCACGTAGTAGTCATGCGTGGACTGAGGAAGCGTGACTGCACGACGCAAGGAGGTGACGATTGATGGACGAAGACGTGACGCGTTGTGCTTTCCATCGGCTATCTCTCTTCGGCTTGTTTCGGGCGGACCGAGGGAGCGAAAACCCAGGGCGCTTGCTTCTCCTCAAATAATGTACAGAAAACATAGAGATAAGAGATACAAAATTTTTTATATAAAAAATCTTTACGGAGAAAAAATCACGAGTGCTTGAAGGCAAATTACTATAATAAGGATGAGAGTTTACGGAGCGCTTGCTCTTCCTATAGGCTACTAGGGTGTATATATATATAAATATATATATATATATATAGTAAAATAACAAATAACGAGTGTTTCTTGGTGCTTAGGCACTATAAGACTAAAATAGGTACGTATCACGTGCGAAAATTTTTAAAATTTCTTGGATATCAAGTTTAACTAGTTTACTAACTAGTTCAAATAAGTTCGAACTGAAATTTGAACTGTAGTTACCTTTTTTATTGATAGTTTGATTGTAGGTATGCGCTGATTATATATATAAATCAGCAAAGCATGTGATCTAAATTCGTTCAAAACATTGAATTCGAATATATTTTTTCAGAGGTATATATTTCATTTGAATTGTTATAGATGGGTATATACCCTAAAACTGATATTTTCAAAAATATACCCAATTTAGGTTGAATTCGCGCATTTGAAATCAAGGTGCCCGGCACCACGGTGCCCAATTTCAACGTATATATATATATATATATATATATATATATATATATATATATATATATATATATATATATATATATATATATATATATATATAGTGTGAGGAAAAAAGTCTCATATAGAGAGAATCGAATCGAGTCGGTTGCTACAAATTTACACCACAGCTAATACAACCTATGCATGTGCCTGTCATACCATATTTGGTATGAGGTGATAAAGTGTCATACATGAACATGGTACGAATTTGGATCAACTTTAACACTAGATAATTGCTTCAAGTCAGCAAAATTTAAATGCCCATGCCTTTCATGCCAGAGCTAGGTCTGAGCATTTCCTTCAGCCAACAAACAAGTTTGAATTGTTTTCAGTTGCAGCAGGTAGAGTCTACTGCGAGTTTTCTATACCTCTGCAAGTAATCTTCCATTTTTGTCAAAAATTGACAGCTTCCCAGTCTCCATAATGGTTCTGCACCCTTGCTCAAGATGTTTGTGCGCAGTTTGGGGATGTAGAGAACATCTGTCAACTCTCTTCGATCACCATCATGGCACTGGATAAGGAAACTCCCCCTTCCTGTAATCTGCACCACTGATCCATCTCCAAAACCGCACATTTCCTCCCAAAAATTCATCCAATTTAATGAAATTGCTTCTACACCCTGACATATGGTTGGTCGCCTCGTGTCAAGAAACCACAAACCACTGTCAGGAGTATGTGGGCCACCTCCTTGCAGCAGCACTTCATGGGTAGGGCTGTAAAAGCTGAGCTCGAGCGAGTTTGGCTTTTCACGCTCGAGTTCGGTAGAAACTCGAGCCGAGTTCGAGTTGGAGTCCAAGCTTGAACCTGGGCTCGAGCTCAGCTTGGCCTAAGCTCGAGTAGACTCGAGTTCGGCTCGGTGAAGCTCGATAACAATTAAAATAATTTATTATGTACTATTTTTCAATAATAAGAAGTTTTTAAGTTCGAGTTCGGTTCTAGTAAACTCGACAACAGTCAAAATAATTCAAATATACACTAATTTTTAACAATAAGAAAAGGTCGAGCTCTAATTCGGCTCGAGTAAACTCGGTAAGAATCAATATGTATTACTATTTAAACTTGAACTGGAGCTCGTGAACTATTCGAGTTCGGTTCGGTGAAGCTCGCGAGTTCGAGATCAAGTTCGAGTTTGACTCGTTTAAAGTTCGAGATCCAAGCTTAAATCATACCTAGAATAAACCGAACTCGAGTAGCTCACAAGTTTCCAGCTTTTTTTTACAGTCCTATTCATGGGCGTCTTCTTCAATCGCCATGAGCAGCCATGTCTGCACCTCCACTGGCGCCTCTACCACATATACCTTGTCCTCTTTGTCCGATCGCCTCTGAAGCATAGTGCCCATATGCGACTTGTCACACCATGGCCTGTCGACCTGTGGCCCTCCGCCAACGCTGCGACCTCCATCGCCACGCGCTTCGCTGCGCCCTCGACCATGACCGAGACCTCGGCCTCGGCCGTGGCCGCGCCCGTGCCCGGGAAAGGGGCTGTCATAGTCCTTCTCCTCCTTCCACTCCGCATGTACCAGTAGGGACCTGCTCCTCCCTCTGAGTCTGTCGGTCTCTGAAATTTTTCTTCATGAATCTTTAGTGACCCAATCGCCTCCTCCAGCGTCAGGGTCTCGTCTCCAAATTGCTCCATGGACGATATTATGTGATCAAATTTGGAGGGAGTGGACCGGAGAAATTTGGAGATCACCGTCTACTCTTCCAGTTTCTCTCTGAGCCCACGTATTTGATTCACCACTCTGGACAGCTTCCCGGCGAAATCAGCCGTCTCTTCCTTGGAGAAGGCATGTGCTTCGGCATCAAGGACCATTGATCAGCTTCTTAGCTCTGATACCAAATGTTGGAAAATCCACCTGATTTCCAAGCTCTGCCCAACTTGCAAAGACAAACTCTGTTAGCGGTCCGATGAGCAATGACCAAAAACAGAGGATATGTGGAACTGTAGCTGGAAGGAACTCAACAATGGTGGAAATGCAGGCGTGGTGTACTGAGAAACAAAGCTTAAATACAAAATACATAACAGTCCGACGCTATTTGTGCCACTCCTCCACTTGCTCTACTAACACCTGAATAATAGTTCAACACGGAAAAACCTGGTAACTAGCAGATACTGTAATGCATGTAATTTGAAAGAAAATGTGCAAAAGCAAATAACTAATAACAAGATTTATTTCTAACAATGTGTACTGTCTTCAGATGCTGAATCGGAACATTTGCTGGCCGAATTAGCTAGCATCCAGTCAAGGGGAATTAGATGATGTTGAATAGTCGAAGGGGTGTGATTAGTGTTTAGTTATCTTTCTTTTCCTGTCAAAAAATCATCTTTTCTTAGATGCTACATATTCCTAGCAATATGGCCGCTATATCGCTAATACTGGCCTTACCTACACATAACAAACAGGATCATGGGAATGACGCTGGAGCAGGCCCTTTTCTGCTCAAGGACTGGGTGCTTTCTGTTCTCCGCAGCCACGTTTGTCGTCATCCTCGGCACAGACAGTGCCGACTACTTCAGAGTTTTCTTGTACAAAAAAATTGACTCCCTTCGATCCATACGTGTTTATTTATTTATTACACTAGCATTGGTATTCCTTTAACTCCGAGGTTATTCATTGACTGATCACGTGCATGTATGCAGCTGGCTCATGGTAGAATCATTCGTTCAAATGATGTGGAGTGGCGTGCGACTTCCATTCCAGGTGGCCTGCCTATGGTTTGGGCGACCGCAACCCTCTAATCGGACGCTCAGCTTGCTCATCGTCGTTGAAGGGGTAAAGATCACCACCACCAGCTAGCTGCTTTTGATTGATTTCAACATTTTAATTACTGCAACACTTACGAGCAATCTCCATAGATAGCTTAATCTAAGGTTACACACATCAAGCAATTGAAGTTACAAACGCACTAAATGTACCCTACACGTCATACATATCATGTACAGTAGTATTAACTGCAAAAAAAAAATTACCATGGTCATATCTAATATGCATGCGTTGCCTGCTCTAACTGTAGATCCTCATGCTCCCTACCTTGGGCTTGGCATGGGCTGCGGTTGGTGTCGTCACATTCCTACACGTTGATACACATCGCTGCCACCTTCTGCCTGCGGGGACATGCGTC
>JAYGGG010000437.1:0-100000 GCA_036346245.1 Bonia amplexicaulis | reverse complement strand
ATTACAATTAAAATCCAATGGAGGTTCTCATTGTATGGCATAAAAACAAAATCCTTATCACGGTGAGCCAGCAGTGTTGATGTAATATAGCTCTCAACGAAGGATGCATCCTCATTGATGGTATCAATGGTGACCAAGTGTGGGTCAGGAAACCAATTGGTGATTTCGATGATCTATCTTGGGTCAGCATGAATCTATATATATACGCAGAAAAGAAACAAATTATATATGACATATATTGGTATTACATGAATAGAGACTGTGATTGTACAGACTTACAACTCCAGCATCGAACGAGTGAGGCGTCGAGAGCGTTGAGCGTGAAAAGATCAAATATATCCTCAAATGTCACCACGAAGACACAATCCTGAATTTCGTGCTAGAAATGATCCCGCCTGAATTTGACAGTGATACCTGAGCGTTGTTCTGCTGGTGGCTTATTGGACTGTTCCATATACCAACCGTGTAACTTTGGCAACCAAGTCCTAGGGTTAGGAGGTGCTCTTCGGGATTATCATCGGCTCGCCTAGCACGAATTTGCGGACCACTGGCAGGTACGGGATATCATCATCATCCTTCTTTGGTTTGCCCCTGCCACTGCCTCGACTGTAGGTCGACTTTATGATAGTCGACTATAGCACCGGTGCAAGTTGCTTTGGCGAGAATAGCACCCGTGGAGATAGCACCGGTGCATGTAGCTCTGGTTCGCATTGCCCTTGTGGAGATAGCACCAGTGCATGTAGCTCTGGTTCGCACTGCCCTTGTGGTCCTGCCACCGGGGAAGAAGCCTCCAGGGAGATGTCGCTTTTGGGCTACTGGATGAATGTTCCAATGGCTTTCCCTAGAGTCACGATCTCGTCGTTGGGGGGCTTCGGTAGCGGGATGACCTCAAAATTGACATGCATACCATCCGCATGAACTTTTGCGAAGCCTGGTGCTATAGGTGTACGGTGCACCGTGGCCCCGATAGCAGATGAATATGCCTGGCCCTAAGCAGCGTACAAGGAAACGGAGGCATATCTTACTTGGAGCCTACATTTTGTAGGCTCCTACATAACGATACAAAATTAGCTACTCCAATAGGCCTATCAATGGATCGAGCATTCCAGAGATAATAATTATTACCAAGATATCGTCCACAGGAAATCTGGTCTTGCTTTCGGTCGGATTGGACGCGCAACTACTCAGACGGTTGGGCGGGCTAGCTAGCACAAGAGCGGCGGCGGCCTACTAAATGTCTGTAAATCTCCACATCTCATCTCTAACATAATCAGCCATCTCCACTCTAAGAGATGCCATGATCTCTTCTCATAAACGTGCCTCACGCTCGGCTTTGGTTCTCGTCCTACGCCGATACAATTTGGAGTCATCTTGGAAACCATGTTTCCAAGGAACATAAAGCCCAAGGCCTCTCGTACGACCTGGGTGCTCCTTGTTTCCTAGGGCCGCGGAGAGTATATCATTCTCCCTTGTCCCCTGAAATGATCCCTGGGAAGATTCAACACTCAGCTCTACCTGCAAGAGCACGACATGTCATTTCACTTCCTACGAAGTTGTGGAGTAATTACAAGCTACGTAGTTCGATCAATATCTTACCAGGCACTGGAACACTTGCTGGTCTGTAGGGTTTCGAAAGGAGATGTCCCCCGATGTACGAGTTTCTCAACCCATCGGTACTGAACGCATCTATACGGACATCGCTGTTCTGGTTAGTGCTCTTTACATCCTGAGACTGTGTATATAATGTGTACCCATTTATGTCATATCCTTGCCATGTCACAATTGTAAATATTGGCCGTTTTGCCAACCATGTCAGCATCTCACTTGGCGAGATCCTAGCGATTTGCTCCTTCAACCATTGGTTGAACCGACTGTTGTGCTGCCTCATGATCCAAAGATCCGGCTGCTCCAGATTCTATTGCCGAAGCACATCCTTGTGCTGGTCGACATAAGGCACCACTTCAGTCATGTGTTGCAAGACCGTGAAATGGGCTTGAGTATATGTGTCCATATTTGGAGTGATTGCTTTCCTTCCGATAGTTTTGATACCCTTCAGCCTCCCCTCATGACGAGATTGAGACACACCTATCGGTTGAATTTGAGCCATATAATCGACACAAAAATCAATGACCTCTTTGCTTGCATAACCTTCGACGATGCTGCCCTCCGGCCGAGATCGATTCCGTACATAGGACTTGAGAATTCCTATGAATCTCTCAAACGGATACATGCTACGTAGGAATACAGGTCTGCATATTTTTATCGCCCACACAACGTGAACAATGAGATGGACCATGATATCGAAAATGAAGGAGGAAAATACATCTCAAAATGACATAGAGTCACCACCACCGTACCTCGTCCTGCAGCTCATCTAGTCCTTCGAGATCGATGACCTTCTGAGCAATTGTGTTAAAGAAATAACATAGCCTCATGATTGTCTCTTGGACTTTGATTGGCAAAATATTTCTAATTGCAATAGGGAGCATCTGTGTCATCAACACATGATAATCATGAGACTTCATGCCATTTAACTTCAAATCTTGCATTGAAACAAGTTTCTTCACGTTGCCGGAGTAACCAGACGAAACTTTGACACCATGCAAGCACTAGCACAATTCTGTTTTCTCGGCCTTGGACAGAGTGTAACACAGGGGGAAGGTACGTTCGTCCATTATCTGTTTCTGTCGTTGCTAACTCAGGTCTGATGTCCATATCAACCAAGTCAAGCCGTGCATTGACGCCATCCTTTGTTTTATCACAAATGTTTAGTAAGAGACCAATCAAGTTATCATGTACATTCTTTTCTACGTGAATGACGTCGATGCAGTGTCGGACATCTAGGTACTCCCAATAAGGTAAGTCCCAAAATATTGATCTCTTCTTCTAGGTGTTCTTCTCATGAGCCCTTAATTTACATCCCTTTCCGAGGACAATATCTAAATCCTTAACCATATCATAAACCTCTTTTCCCCTTAAATGCCTTGGAGCTGAACCGTCTTCCTTCTCTCCGTCAAATCGTTTCTTCATCTTGCGGTATGGGTGAGCCCTCCGAAGAAACCGGCGGTGACGCATGTAGTCTGTTTTGCGTGAGTGTTTCAGCCACACACTCTCCGTACCATCTAAATAGTGAGTACAAGCTTTGGCACCTTTTGTACTCTGGCCCGATAGGTTAGCAAGGGTATGATAATCATTTATGGTGCAGAACAATAAGAAGCGCAAAGTGAAGTTCTCTCGTTTGTATGCATCCCATACTTGTACCCCTTCGTTCCACAGTATTTTTAGATCTTTCACCAATGGTGCTAGGTACACATCGATATCATTCCCAGGTTGCTTTGGCCCTTAGATAAGTATCGATAGCAAAATATACTTTCGCTTCATACACAGCCAAAGAGGAAGGTTATAGATACAGGAGTCACGGGCCATGTGCTATGTCTGCTACTCATGCTACTGAAAGGATTTATTCCATCTGTACTCAGTCCAAGCCGTATATTCCTTGGTTCTGTACTGAAGTCTGCAAAACTCCTATCGATGTTTCTCCACTGGACGGAATCAGCAAGGTGTCTTAGCATTCCATCCTTCTTGCGCTCCTCCGAGTGCCAACACAGTAGTTTTGCCTCCTTTGTATTTGCAAAAAACCTTTTCAAACGGGGAATTATAGGAAAATACCATGCCACCTTAGCAGGAGGTCCTTTCTTCACCTCTGTTCCCTCGTCGTCATCTGATTGATTGTTACGTTTGTATCGGGATGCGTTGCACACCGAACATACATACATGTTTGCATACTCTTTACGGTAGAGAATACAGTTGTTCGGACATGCATGTATTCTTTCTACTTCTATTCCCAATGGACAAATAACCTTCTTGGCTTTATACATGGTTTTAGGCAAGTCATTTCCCTCCGGAAGCATGTCCGCTAAAAGACCTAGCAGCGCCGTGAAACTCTTGTCAGACCAACCGTTGCTTACCTTCAATTTCAACAGTTCAGGCACGACCTTTAATTCATATTATAAACACAACAGCTATTTCCCCAGCGATCGCCGAAGGTATATAACCAACAATTTTGATAAATTTGTCCTCCCACATGACGGGAACTGATCATGTATGATCAAGTAGATGCAAACCATCTTCAATAACACTCACCAAAACATAGATCTAAATTGTAATGCAAAGAAAAATAAATTTCATTACTAACTATATCTAGAGCAACCAGGAACATATGAATCTTCAAAGCTCAATCTCTGCCTCCTCCCACCAAATTAATTGGCCTGAAATCGCCTAACTTGCCTCCTGAGCGAAAGAGTGCAGCACCGGCCACATCTGGATCGAAATGAAGACAGGTGCGGTTCTGAGCGGCGCAAGGAATGTCTAGCGCCATTATCACGGCGATTTTTATTAAAACCGTCGCGATAATCGAGATCATCACAGACGGTTTTTAATACAAACCGTCTGTGATAATCAGCTTATCACAGACGGTTCATCGGTAAGAACCGTCTGTGATAATAGTTTTCTCCGACACCATCAACACAGACGGTGTCCAAATTAAAACCGTTTGTGTTAGTGTCGGTCACAAACGGATTGACAAAACCGTCTGTGATTTAGCATCTAGTATTAGACTTTCTGTAGTAGTGTATATATCATGATATAGAAGCTTTAGCCTGTTTTGGAACAAAACAAAGTCGAGAAGAAGTTAACCTGAAAATTTATTCATAGCAGCACAATTTTGTTTGGCACATGGCATTCAGTACAGAACGAATTAATACCTAGCTAGACATCCGTACCGTATGTCTCAGCACAAATTTATTCGATGCAGCAGGCTGCTGACGATGGCTTTCTGCTGCGTCGATTGCTGGTCCACGTGGTTTATTCGACCGAAATTCGTCTGCAGACTTTATTCTTTAGACATTGTCGAGAAGTAGCAGGCTTTATTCTTTGCAGCAACTTGACTGACCTGATGGGCTACGTTCGAATTCATGAGACTTGAAATAGAACAAACAGTACCAAGCGAGGGGAATTGATTCACAACATCTACAGACTTGCCGCTGTATTTTCCATTCCTCTTGTTCCAAGGTGTCAGGCAGACCTTTGGTACGTACGGTGCCTGGCGCGGCGTGCCGCCGCGCCTACGAGGCTAGTTCTTCTTGTTCCAATGTGTCAGGCAGATTTTTGTACATATCATGGAATTGGCAGATGGCATCAAGCCATCAACTGTGCTTGTGAAGTACATCAACCTTTCCTAATTGGTTTGAAGGAAGGTACATCACTAATTCACAACGGACGCTTTATTCTTCAGATAACCAGTGTATTTTCAATTGGCTACAGAGATAGATGGAACCCTAGCTTACATATATGTATCCTCTTGTTCCAAGGTGTCTGGCAGATTTTTGTACATATATATCATGGTATTGGCAGATGGTATCAACTGTGCTTGTGAAGTATATCAACCTTTCCTAATTGTTTGAAGGAAGGTACATCACTAATTAGGCTAAGCTAGCTAGCCATGCATGACTGCAAGCTACAAAGGTCATAGCTGATGAGACAAAATCATCTCTAATCACGCCACAAGATGTCTATAACATCTCTTTTCGTATATCAATTGCACATGTGCTTCCTAGCTAAGTAGAGACCTTATCTTTTACTATCGGTTGGCACTCGTTAGTAATCTATGTAACTTTACAGGACCCCAGGTTGATCTTTTATTGCAAGTAAAATAAATGTACTAAATGTAGTTGCACATTTTATGTAGTTAATATCAAGAAAACTTCATGGTTGTCACGAACCTACCTAGGTATTGCTATGCTTCTATTAGAAAGTAATCATTTCTTATTGGGAAACACACCTCCTGAAGAAAGATCAGCCGCTCACTTGTCCACTGAATATGAAATCATGATTTGCTAGCGTAGTCTACAAAGACAGATCAAGTTTTAGGTTGCCCTAGTTTCTCTTATTATAAACATCATAAGATATATCAGACCGCTATGTTAATTAAACACTTTTTTTTGCATCTCTCTCAGAAACCTAATTAAATTTAATCTCAGTGTATACAACAGCATACATACTTAGATGTGCTTTTGTACTTCCAAATAATTTTTTGTTCTATCATATGAACTCGTCAAAAATTTGATATGAATTGTTACTCGGATAGTGCACTGAAAGTATATATAATAAATAGGGTATATTTTATTCTTTATTGATATATAATAAATAGGGTATATTTTTGTTCTTTTTTGAATTGCACCAGATCAGACAAACCATACGAATCCTCTACATTTTATCTCAAATCTAGACCACAGTAAAAAAATGAATGGCTTTTGTTTAGGGAAAGTTAATTCGGTTTGGAAAAAAAATTCAGAGCCAGGCGAAACAAACAAAATTCCGAAATTTCATTTATTTCGGCCAAAATTTCGAACGAAACATTTAAATATTGTTTGAATTTTGATAAAATTTAGACAAATTTTACGCAAATTTCAAATGGGGATAAATTTGGCCAAAATTTAGCCAAATAGTTTTCCTTTCGGTACCCACCGAAATAGACAAAATTTTGGCATTTCAGCAAAATTTTCGCCAAAATGTTTAACCCTGCTCTTGTTCGCAGGCTCATACTTTATGGTAACAAAAAGAAGAATGAAAGGACTGGGGACAAGGGCACACATGCTCGTCTACCGTTGAAACTAATTCTTAGCATTAGCTTGAAGGTGGAGGTGAGTATTGATTGACTGATCTCTTCCAAACAGCCTGTTAAGCTTGTGGTTCACCCATGGAAATATATGGTTGTTGTCGGACCCGGATTTTATCGATGTGAGATCTTCTGTGATTCCACCATAATATTCCCTGGTTAGTAGATAGTGTTCACACATATATTACTGAATACCAAAAATATATTATGCAGAAGTGTAGATAATACAATAATAACTTACTCATGTGCCGATTAGGCCGAAATCTATAAAATACAGTAGTAGAAACCTCACACAGGTGGGACCCTCAAGACGCGCCCACAAGTAGCCAATTGGGGGTTCGTGACCTAACTCTTGGTCTCATCATCTTCTAGCTCTGTTGATCCCTTTAAAGCACCACATGGCTTAATCTTCTTTTCCTTTCAGACTGAATGATGGTAATTGAGCAAGAGTGTGTACAGCGGTACTCAGCAAGCCACCACACGGAATGCAATAATAGTAGATGTAAAGTTGGTAAGGGCGGCTTGAGGTTCTTTTAGTTGCTAAAGACATTATCTTGTAAGTACAATAAATAGGAAGCTCTTGAGACATAGCAGTTTTAACTAAATCAGATTTTCTAAAGTAATTTGAGAGAATGCTGTAATAATAGTAGCGCAAGTTACATCCACCTTTTACAGTGCATGGTTACCTCCACCAAATGCTAGTTTTGATTATTATCACCACTGGAGTACATCCCTCCAGGAAAAGCCAATGTCAGGGTTACCTCTACCCAACAAGTTTTCATCACACCCATAAAGGTTTTTGAAATAAAACTAACTCAAGAAAGTTCCCATGTCTTCCCTTGACCGTGGGTATGGCTATTCAAACAGTTTATACTCTACAGAGACTGTACATCTTTACCCATAATAGACAATCGACCCAATAACTCTACATGATTCCTTAGTCATGTAAATCGAGTTAGCATCACACAACTTTTCGTAGTTATCTCACCCTATTGCCAGTCCACCGTTATGAAGCCTCACCCGAGGTAGGTCCTCATAAGTTCGTGTGGGAAGTCATACCCTAACATCTAGCGCATCTCGACTATGACTAACATCTAGCGCATCTCGACTATGACTTTCCACAATGGTAATGAAATAAGTATACAACACTTTTACATGGTGTCCCATTCATATCGGACACAGATCCGCACATGCGCAACTCCAGTCCCCCACTTGTGGAATGATTTTGAGGTCTAGTAACCCAACTTGACCCAGTTGTACTTTGCAGACTTGTGGTTGTATTGTTTTACATGAGGAGGTTATCACAGGATTACTTCCTTAATTTGTCTAGGTGGCACGTACTACAAATAAAAGATTCTAGTGTTACATCCACACCAACCTCTCTTACCATCCTCCTAGACAAGTAAATGAAGTTTTTAGGGTTTTGAGGAGCATAAATGTAACACCCCAGCCAAACAATGACCTGGCATGCTACCAATCTAGTAACGTAACAAGGATAAACTAAAAACGTCCTACAAAATTTTGGCAGAACCTTCCCTATATAGTTATCTTACAAACTGGTAGGTGGGCTTGCCAGTGCAGCATCGGCCAGAGGGTGGTGGGTATGGTAAAATGGAACGCCCTGGGGTGAGTAAGCCCTAGGAGGTGGTGGCTTAGGTCAGGGTTCACCAAGGAGGGGCCAGTACCAGTGCCAAGCAACAAGCACAATGGAGCAGCATCGATCGGGGAGGGGAGAAGGAAAGAGTGGGTGAGCACAAGCAAGAGGGGGGTCATGTCAAGCTTACCTAGCCGACCATGAAGACAGAGGTTAGTCAAGTCAATCTAGCAACGGGAGCCGTGGGCGGGGCGGGGAGGCTCGTGTGGAGGGAGGGGCTCAGGTGAAGAGGTGATCGGGCGGTAGTTGAGGAATCTCAGGGATGCCGAGGTGGTGCTCCCAAAGTGAGGAATCGGGCCTCGTCGGTTTTGTGACCGATGTAGGCACAGGGATGGCTCAGCATAAGGAGGAAGGAGGGGGAGAGGGGAAGCAAGGGGGCTCAACCATCCCTTTTAAAGGTGGAAGAATGTGGTTGGCTATTGGGTGTATGGAAGGCACGTGGAGTGGGTTGCTGTGGAGGACTATTGTCGGAAGGGGGCTTTGCACATGGGCACAATGAGAGGCGTGGTGTAGGCCCAAGAACTATTATAGATTTTGTGAATTTTTCCCATTCAAAAGAAATTTGAAATTAAGTTGAAGTTTCGAATTTTTGGTTTTAATAACTAGATGGGAGTTTTAATATTAATTTTTTATGCAATTTCTATTATCAGTTTTGGAATTCCAATTTCCAGTTTAAAATTTGAATTTTGAACTTGCAAAATAGTTCGAGATTTTTCCTGATTTGATTTTCATAGTCTCAATTCTTGATTCAAGATTTTGTTTTCGTTATTTAAATACTTAGCAAAAATCCAATTCAATAATCTCAAATGAAGGCCGAACATTTTAATTAATATTGGAAATTGACCAAGGATTTTAAGTTTTCAACAATTACAATATTTCCCATATATATTTGGGATGTTACAGTTGTGGAGTTTGGAAATCATCATTTTCTAAAGAAACTAACCAACAAGAAATATATCAATGATGGTTTATTCTGAATGGAAAAACGATGGAAATAGGCCTAGCCAAAACAAGACAACAAGTAATTCCCACGATGGTATTTTCCAGATAGTATTCAATCGTCAGGCACTTTACATTTTGGTGTCGGCCAACTCCTAATGGTTTCCTTGTCACGAATATATTTCCTGATGTTTTTTAACTGTAACTAAATCATTGGTTCTTGTAGCGACATGCAAAATAGATATTTTGATTGAATCTAAATTTGCAAACAACACAAAGTGTACGAAAATAGTATTCACCTTTACTTTTATTTTATGGTTTCCCTTCCAAGTCTTTTGAGGCTGCTTGTTGGCCTTGAAATACTTTTTACGACAAGGATGTCTGCGGCATGCATTGCCTGTCTCAAAATGACTTCTGGTTCTTATTTTGCCATTCCTAAGACTTCCTTTGCATATTGTAATGCAGTTACCTTGGAGACCACTGTCGTTGATTCCGACAGCGTTTGCTTGACTTTGTCACAAAACCATGCAAATTATCATAGTCCAAAACCATGCAATACTTCTTGTCAAAGGAATGTGTCTATATTTTATTTTTCACATTTTTATCATTATGTTTTCATATTGCTTTTTATTTTATTTTATCACGACTTCGTGGGACTTAATTAACTCTCCTCCTCTCAAAGCTAACTATGTCCACAATCTGGACGTTTTGACAAAACATTTCCTACTAATTATGTGTTTTCATGTTTTATTGTTCCACGCATTTAATAACATTTTTAATTTGTAATTACTAAAAAAATACCTTATCTTGCTTGCCCATTTTATTTTTTCTACTAAGTATTAACGTATAAAATTAATGTTTAACATGTATCAACCTTTGATCAGCCGTAGTATACTCACATCTCATACAGAAAATTAAGAAGAAACCATGGAAAGTAAAATTGCTTAACATAATTACTATACTATAGTGGTTAAAGATTATCATGAAGGAAGAGTTAAATGTTTATATATATACATCAAAAGAGAGTAGCTGCAAGGAATAATTGTTGTTGTCCAAAGACAAAGATAACCATTGTGCAACTAGTGTAGTGGATCTTGATCATGTGCATTATTATGTGTGTAAGAATCACAGGCGCACATCGAATAATTTTTGACATGTCATATGCACGATAAAGTGAATGATAATAATTTTGTCGCCAATAGCACGGAAAACGACTGAATGGCACGTTTACCAAACGCACTCGTTTTCTTGAATGGCATGGAAAAGAGCTATCTTTGTCAATGATGGAGTATTGCATTCTGTTGTCAAATGAAATTGCAACCATAGTATACCGAAAAATTACAAATCATTGAACGTGTATGTTGATTATTTACTTTTGTGCCACAAATAAAACAACTCGACACACTTTTTCGCAAGCCTATCTAGTATTATTTATTGTTTCAAAAGTAGGAATTGTTTATTAGAGAGATCCCTCCTGAAAAAGTACCAATTCTCGCTTTACTCCATATAACATGAAATCATGATTTCCTTGCTTAGTATGGTAAAATGGATCTAGTCAATAGCTTCACTTTGCTGTCTGCTCATAGCATTGCCGACCCGAGGAAACATATAATCTATCGTGGCATGAAAATTGAAATATCTCTGAGTAACTAGTATACGATATCAAAATTGAAGCGTATGAGTATACAGCACCTGTATATAACTGCCAACCTAGTTTTGCTAGCTTATTAATATTCTCATATGTTTTTTGTCAGCAATGTTAACTTCTGTGCAAATGTATGTCACTTATATCGTCAATTTTGATGGACCTAACATGTAAATGCAGTCAATACTGATCAGTTTATGGCATTCAATTAATGGAAGATATATAGGTAGGGTTTTCGAAACGCTTGTTTACAGTAGTTGCCTTTGTCCCATATTTCTGTGTGGTAATGGTTTTAGTGTAAACTCATGGAGGAAAACAAATCTATTTCGGCATCTATTGATTATCTCATCAGTCATCGCAAATTAAACTTTCGCGTAATACAACATAATTCAATTACTCTCGCACTAATGTTTGTCTCACATCTCCTTCCATGCGTCCAGTGGGCGCGGGTAGCTGCCAGCTGTTAGGACAAACTTTTCTGCCCTGAAACTTACCAGAAAAGTTGATGCACCACCGCAGAGATGCTGTGCTTTCTGCATGCGCCACTTGCCGTTAACGAACAATGACTGCAAGACTTGTCTTCACCGGGACGTGTTGAACACGTACAAATTAATGAATGATTGAGGTGATCCAGGTACGTGTTGAACACGTACAAATTAATGAAGTAGACAAGACCAGCTAGCTAGAAAGCAGCTGACAGACTTGCCAGAAGCACAGACGTAGCATGGCATACACGAGCAGAATAGGGCAGAAAAGCGAGTGCTGAATGCCAGAGTGGTCAGCACATAGGCATTGTATGTATAATTTTTGCTTATGGCTCGCTTGGATCAACCTCAGAATGTATAAGGTCGACCTTAAGGTGGCTTATGACCTCTAATTTCATACACTACGGATGCCCTAAGGTTCTGAAAATCGGCCGAAAATTAGCCGATTTTTGGTTTTACCAGGTTTACGGTTCCCTCCGATAAAGTGGGCTACCGGCCAAAATATTTCGGGCCGGTTTGAATGAGCACTGCCCAATCTGGCGGCACAGGTGCGTGGCTGCCCCGGTCCTCCTCTCCCTTCTCCCTCAGATCCTCACCTCCTCCCCACCATCTTGCGGTGTGCCAGTGTGTGTTGTGAGTGCAGCTCGCCTGCTTCCCATTGGATGGTGGGCGCGAAGCCGATGGCAGGAAGCATGGACAGCAGTGGAGGTTGGGGTGGCAAGGGCAGACGTGATGAGGGCGGTGGCGGCGTTCGTCAAGGGTAAAGATCGGGTCGGCGGGGGCAGGGCCAAGGACTTTTTTATTTCTACTTCAAATTCAACCACACTATCTCATTTTGTTTTCATGCAAAAAATAACGTCTTTTCTTATTCTTCTCGGACTAAGTCTTGAGGAGAGCTACTTATTTTCTAGAATCTCTATGTACTAAACTAAGAATCCCTACTAACAGCAATTAAAGCTATTTTTCTCCACCGGCAACCTTTCACATCATCACAATTCTTTTTTGCAGTTGGATTAACCTTGGACGCCCCAGATTAGCCCAAGCCGACTGCCTCCTTTGCAACTGTACTGTTCTTTTCTTCATTAATTTTACATTATATTTTTTCCTTACAAATACACGCATGTCTCATGTTAATTTCACGTTAGACTACATATTTCCATTTACTACAATAAAAAAAGTACATCTCATGTGCCAGCCACCATTTTCTCCGTCTTTAATCAAAATAGCATATCTCCATTCATATATCTTTTTCTTCATTAATTTTACATTAGAGTTTTTTCCTTACAAATACACTCATCTATCTCATTCTCACAAATACACATTGCGCCGCCCAATACATTGTTACCGGAAATCTCGAGCCAGCACCGGAAACCTCGCGCGGCCAGAAACCTCTCGCGGCCGGAAACACCTTGACCGGAAACCTCGCGCGTCCGGAAACCCCACTACCGAAAACCTCTCACGATCGGAAACCCTGCAGCCGGAAATCTCACACCGCCGGAAACCCTGTGGTCGGAAACCTCGCGAGGCCGGAAACCCCGCCGCCGGAAACCTGGCGCCATCACCGGAAACCTTACGCAGCCAAAAACCCCATGCACGGAGAGAGAGAGGTAAGAGAGAGGGAGGATAAGGGTAGAGAATGGAGAGAGAGAAGGACGTCGTCATTGCATGAGCGTAAAATAATGGGAGCCATGCTGCAGAACGGTACACGACGGCAGCACGAGGACACAATTCCTCGCTTCACATGCGCTAAGCAAGCGTCTAGGCAGGTGCCCATCTGCTCGCCGATCTAAAAGCATATCCATCACGCCGCCGGACTCCTTAGCAACGCTCGTGCGCCGCCATCTGTGTACACGGTCAGGTTTTCCTTTTATTATCTAGTTCATAGTGTTTCACGTATACCCTTTTTAGCGGAAGATGATGTTGTTGCTTACTTTTGATAAATACGAATATGGAATTGGCTTGTAGTACTCTCGTGTGCTCTTTTAATCTCCATTGCAAACTGATGTATGATTGTATGATTGGTCATACGATGCACATGCATGCTTTTTTTGTCCATCATTATATTCACCACGTAAACAACTCTGCAGAATGAGCAAATTTCTTTTCGAATACATAAGTCCTTGCTGTCATGCAAGCATGCATGCGACATTTTGGGAAAGGCATTCGCTGGGCACTGCAATCATTCACCCACCCTCTGATTGCCACCGACGATCCTACATGGACCAATCCAACACTATGTTCTCTAATATGTGTCTACATTATTGATTTGACATGCTCATATTTATGACCGGTGATAGTGGTCATCAATCAATCACTACTGACATCTAACTAGGGACATCATATAACAAATGAAGGACTTTACCAACAAGTCATATATTTACTAACCTTGATAAATAATAATTCATTCCAGGAACATAATAATATTTATTCAAAGATTATAAACATAGTAGTGATACAATCATATCTATAACTACCTCTAGGGCATATCACTAACAGGCATATGCTTTCATTATAATTTTTTCCCTGGGTGGTGCCATGGTGGTCACGCCTGAAAGATTGCAGTGAGACTTTAATAGATAGGGCATAAGATAAAAACTAGAATTAAATGTGCAAAAAGCACATATTATAAAATGAAACAAATATGGAAAACAAGTATGACATATAAAATTGACTTGAGATATTATATAATATTACTGAATGACACAATTATGGCAGTAAAGCTCAATGAATGATTTTTTTACACATTATACACATGATAACACGAACGATATTGATTTTGTCACCAATAGCATGTAATATTACTGAATGGCACTTTTAGTGACACACTCTTTCGGTCGAATGGTACCAACAAAAATATCTGTTTGTTCGTGATTAACAGTTGGATTATTTCATCAAATGAAGTTGCTTGTCACATGTTAAATGATAAATTTCAAACTGCTCACATACGAACTGCGTATGTAGGAATACTTTTAAAAACCTGAGGAATGATTCTGCATCTGCACACCATAGAACTTGACATCATTATTTGCCATCACAGTCTAACTAGGAAAAATGAATGTAGTCAATATATAGTTTTACTTTACCTGTATATATGTTGCAATCATTCTCGAGTAGGATCCCTGCTTATTCTCTCAAGAATCTCAGAGAAATAATCCTACAAGACAAGCTAGTTGAAAACATGAAAAATCTCACAGAACTATGATCTCGAACTAGCTGCAATGGTACTATTGCATTAACACTGATCTCCCAGCATTATCTCTTGTTTGGCATGCTGTTAGCACAGGTAGCTTTCTGCATCACCTGAACATGTAAAGAATGACGACCAACGACATCTTTTCTGCCAAGTAGCCACGGCCCGGCTTGCTTGCCAAGAGGACAGCCAAGCAGTAAGAGCAGGGCAGCAAAAACGTTCTGAACGCATGTATAACAGCAATTGTGATAGTCACCTGACTATCACAATTGATAACGTGGAATACTTTGCACATAGATTACTTGATGAATGAAGTTACATCTTATAAGTATATATAGCACCAGCTACACACATATGAGTGTGAATACAAAGAGAGAAATGCAGAGACTAGAAGCTGAACCAAGGAAGCATGATGTGCATGCATTCATGCATGCGTGGGAAGATGGAGAGGCAGCCATGTGAACAGGCATTTGCTAACACCCCCTCGCAGTCAGAACGTCGGGACAAACGACATTCAGACTGGAGCGAAACTCGGTGAAGACGGACATCGATAACCCCTTTGTGAAGATATCGGCAAACTGGGACGTTGTTGGTGTTGTAGAAATTGCGGTATAAGCATATTTTCAGATTTAATTCCAACCATAACCATCATAAATATAACATATTTCCAATATAACATGAATGACATAACTTGCATATAATCATGTAATTCCATCTTGCCATTCATTCCCATGTAAATATTCAAAGAATATAAACAGCAATATGCTGAAAATAACATGACAATCTGTCCTCTTAGCAAATGAACAATTAAATCTAGCAGATAACAATTTAATTATTTTAGGATTGCTCTTAGAACAGAGTTGTGCAAGATTGAAAATCTTGGCCTTCTCATGCAAATATCGAAACTCTTGATAAATGATCTAATACCAGAAATCAGGAATTGAGCTCTAGATATGTCCCTACTGATAGAACCGTACATAAACAGAAAAGTCTACATGTATTTCAATTTTAAGTGTTCACATGCAATAAAAGAATAGACAATACTCTCACTGGATTCTGATATATAAGCAGTAAGTAATAACTAAACAGATCACTGACTTGAATTAGAACTGAATCAACAGAGTCTACTGCATAGAACAAAACAGAACCAAACTTACAGCATACTCTATAATTTCAAATGCATGTCAACAAATCTGCACAACAGAAATACCACTAGCTTCGATACAATCAGTAGAAACCACTCCTCTAGAGCTCAAGTCTAATTTTGTTATCAAGATCAAAATTTTAGTCTTCGATTTGTTCATCACAGAGCATGTAATCTGAGCCCACAAGCAAACATGTCATATACCAGTTCTCAGTTTTGAATAGAACTCAAAGAACAGATACTGCCGATGGAGTTTTCAAAGAATCAACAATACTCATAGTGCAGACGGTACTCAAAACCGTCCAGGAATAATTAAGCCGAAGAACACGAAGAACAGGGCAAGGCACACTCGTAAGTGCTTGTCACAGAAAACCTATCACCCCTGTAACATCCCAAAATTTATGATTTTTGAAATTTTAAATTCAAATTAATTATTTTAAAAAAATTAGAACTTATTTGAATTTTTCTAAGTTTTTCCAGAATTTAAAATTAATTTCTAGAATTAAAAAGAAATCTTAGTTTGCAAATATAATACCAAAATAACTTGGAAATATTTTATCTAAGCTCAAAATACCCCCAGAAACTTATATGAATTTTTCTAGAATTTTTGGAGTTTATTTTTTATTTTTCTGAGCCATATTTAATTTCCTAGGGTTTTCTGAAAATCAAAAACTAAAAGAAAATAAAATAAAACCCAACCCTCCCCTTCGGCCGCCACGTGGACGGCCGGATCTCTGCCCACATCACCGCTTCATCCCGCCTTCACCTCTCCCCTGCCCGCCACGTGGGTGGTCCCGATGCCGCCACGTCAACCCGCCCGGTCGATCTCCGCCTTGCTCCTTCCTCTCACTGCCGCCCGACCCCACCGTCACCCACCCTTTTCCTCCCGCGTCATCTCCCCTCACGCGCCTCCTGTCTTCCCCATAACCGCCCGCTCTTTCGCCACTCCCTCGTCCGCGTGCGCCGCCCACGTGGACCAACCCCACAAACTCCGCGCCTGCTTTCCCCACTTTCCCCACCTCCCGCTCCCTCTCTTCCGCAACGGCCACCGCCCACCTTCTTCTCTCCAGCGACCGATTCTCCGCGCCATGCCCCTCCTTTCCCCTATTTAAACCCTCCCTCGGCTCCACCTCACCCCGCCCCACACCGCTTCGCCCCCATCTTCCCGTTTCCGTGAGTTGAGCGCCCCCTCACCGAGCGCCTTCGCCTCCGAGCGCCGCCCCTCCTCCGGCGAGGAATTCCGGTCTCCCCGATCCTTCTCACGCCACGCCGTCGCACCCCTCGGTCTCCCCACGGCCGTGTGAAGCTCCCCGCCGCACCGTCGAGCCCGAACGCCGTCCGAAGACCGACTTCGCCGGTCACCCGAGCTGCGCCGCCGCCTCTCCTCATCGCCGACCACTTTCCGGCAACCCACGGTAAAATCTCGTGCCACCTTCGAGATCCCCTCCGCTCCCTCTCCCTTTCCGATCCTCGCCGTCGGCCGACAGCCGCCGGAGCGCCAGAGCGCCGCCCCCCGTCCAGCCCGGCCATGTCAGCAGCCGTGCTGGCGTGGTAGCCAGGTGGTAGGCAGGTGGCGTGTAATATCCCGACGCCGTTACGGCGGAAGTTTTAAATCAATCGCGAATCGCGGTTTTTGATGAATCGCGGAAGGAAAAATATAAATTGTAGAACATTGTAAAATGGATTAAATAAATTAAAACAATTAATTTGAATGTTTTGGGCTGTCCGGAGGGGTGTGCCAGCCACTTGGGCCAGTCAGCCCAAATGGGGGCCTGTACCCCCTCTCAAACCCTAGCACCCCTCTTTATAAACCCCCTTCCTTAGTCCCTCCCCTTTTTCCAGCCCAAACCAGCCGCCACCACCCCCTTGGGCGCTCCCCCTTCCCCTCCTTGCTGCTTTTAGATCAATTTGCGCCGCACGGCTTGTCGCGCAGTTTTGATCTAGAAAACGAATTTTCCTGCGGGTCTTCCCAAAAGAAAAGTTGTAGAGAATTTCCAGATGTATCTGCTGTATTGTTTTCAAATTACACTCCATAAACTTCAATTGATAATTATATTTCCATGATTCAACCCACATATTTATTCTTGACCAAAATCATATTTCCTTCAACTTTCTCATAGTAAAGACTTCCATAATCTTAATCTATACCTCAATTACACTCCATAAACTTCAATTGATAACTATCTTGAATCAAGTAATCATTCCACAAAAACTTTGTACTATTTAAAATCAAATCATATGACCTAGACATATCCTCTCCTTCACGTCCAAGAATAGCATTAAATCCGAACAAGATTGCTATCCAAAATTCCATGCCAAGCCTCAAGTGATAGTATGTCATATTCAATTGATCAAATCAACATAGTAACCCAATTATCTTTCATAACCACCAAACTTTTAATTCATTCTTCCAAGGCTTACATTTTAGCATCCTAAAGGATTAAATCAATCCACCACACTCAACTTTACAAGGTGAAGATCGGCCAGCATCTCTTTTGCCTGCTTTTAATAATCAACTTTTCCTGTAGATCCCATACTGGCATTATTCAAAAATTGTTACCTCAAACCACAAAGATAATACATAATTAATCTCTACTCTTTATCCATTAACTAGGCACTTTTTAATTAGAAATAGCTTGCTCTGTGTCTTGGGTAACACATACTTTGCACCTGGTACCGGAGTGTCTTGCGCCTAATCCTTGTCGGTTGCCTGTGGAGAATGGATGGCATACCACTGATGTATTTTGATTTATTTACCTTGTCTTCTACTGCACTCTATTGCTACTTGTATTTATTTGGCCGGTGGGCCTTTTCGTCGTAAACTTGATATATATCGCATATGTATGACCTATTGTTATGAGTTGCATAAATGCAATATCTGTGGATATGATTTCAACGTTGTGAATGTGTGTACTAGCTAGCCACTGATCATGGGACCAGTACGGTACACACATGATGATTAGGGTATTCAATGCCGGTGGTCGTCCAACACATATACCAATTAACAAATTGGAAATGCTTTTTTATTCCACTATGAACCCATCGATAATATGAGATTGTTAGTTCGTGATAGCTAGGAACACAACTAAAATAGAAAGATTTTAAAATAAGCCATGTATCTTATTCAAGCTATCTGATTTAAATCTATATTTGTACTTTATGGGATAATTAATAGAGATATGAAGCTCTGGTCATGGATGCTTCTCAAGAGCAAGCTAGCTTACTCCATGGACACTACTAGGAAACGGATCATCCCTCACGGTTCAAAACCGTCAGAAAAATACAAAAAACCGTCAGGTTTAATTTTCCTGACGGGTTCCCGTTAGGCAAAACCCCTCAGGGCTAGCTGGCAAGGAAAATTAAATTTGGCTGACGGGTGCCCGTCAGGGAACTTTAACCTGGCGGTTTGGCTCGTCAGGGAAATTTTGGGAAAGCATATTACAATTTTGGGAAACGTTTTTATTCAACAAGGTCTGCATTATGAAGGTGTTAAACTTAATCATAAAGCAAAACATGTTGAAGAGAAATACATATGTCCAAGACCCATATACATGCACGAGGTGATGAGCTTAATTACTCAATCTAAAGTAATAGGAGCTACACAAGATATATAGTTTAGGGTTTTCAATTACTGATCTTCCCAAAATATTGATACAACTTCAAGGTATTACACAGATGACAGAACAATGCATGTGGTTTACAAGGACGATAAAACATAACAATACACATGTGAAAGCAAAGTTATCTTAGTAGGAATATATAGCATCACCCACATATAGTGTGAGCCGATGAACTTGTTAAAGTAAGTGCTAGCAGACAAGATAGTGAAGGGTGTTCATCAGCTGATATCTGCAGCGAATTACACAGAACTATGTAATTTGCAAGGAGAGGATTACACAATTAATTTTGAACTTTTTGTCTGTAGTTTTTACTAAATCTATAGCATGACCATGTGCTAGATTGATAAATGTTCACAGAATTGGTAGATATCCTTGAATATTACCTTCTTTTAATCTCTCTAGAGCTGAATGCAGTGTTTTCTGCTTCTTATCTCCATTTTCTATTGGTAAGTTTGAATCGATGACAAAATAGTCTACACCTACTTGTTGGCCAATGTGGTAGCCGAAGAGGAAGTTGGCCATGGACGCCGTGAGCATGTGCGGGAACACCCGCACCCACCCGAGATCAGCACCACCGTCTCCATCTCCACCGCCACCTCCTCCCGTATCCAAGCCTATCAAGAACAATGAAAGCCCATGTCAACGAAAGCCTACCAATTATCACCAGCACGAGCAACCAAGAGAGTGCAAGTGAGGACTAGGCTCGAGTGGCGCTCTGCTGCGTCGGAGCTCCGCTCCGCCGGGGCGGAGGCCGAGCTTGAGGCGGACTTCTCGGCAGCGGAGAGGCACGGGGCTAGAGCTCGAGGCGCAGCGGGCAGGGGCGGGTAGGCGGCGGCGTCGGAAGCCGAACCAGCGAGGCTAGGGATGGGGCGGATCGGAGGAGGCGGGCGAGGGATGGGGAGGGGAGCGATGGGATAGGGGCGCGGGTTTGGGGCGGGGAGGCGCGAGGATGGGGAGGAGGCTGCTGCGAAATTTGGGGGAGGAGGCACGAGGATGGGGAGGAGGCGGTGGCTGCGAAAATTTGGGGCGGAGGAGGCGGACGAGGATGGGAGGAGGCGGTGCGAAATTTTTTTAAGGTTTCACAGGCTGCGAAAATTCTATGCTAGAAAGTAGAATAGCGGACGAGATTGATCAAAAACCTCACGGGCTGGAGAAGCCTCAGATGTTTATGTTACAATTATCCTCACGGTTCATGTAATACCGTCACAAAATAGTGTATTTCCTTGGCGGCATAAGGAGCCCGACAGAAAATGTATTTTTACTTGACGGTTACTACGCTGGCCCGTCACAAAATTGATATCCCTCACGTTCTATGCGGGCCCGTCACAAAAATTAAAGCCCATGAGGGATGATCCGTTTTCTAGTAGTGGGAAGACCTATTGTGCTAAGCGGGTGGTATTCACAGTCTGCACCTTTCGTTTTCTTGGTGCTAGTGGCTGTCCATGTATGGAGAATGCAGGCAGGTATCATCTTAATTAATGCAATTTCGTGATAGATATATTACATTTTTTTTATATATCATGGTATAGAAGCTTTAGCCTGTTTTGGAACAAAACAAAGTCGAGAAGAAGTTAACCTGAAAATTTATTCATAGCAGCACAATTTTGTTAAGCACATGGCATTCAGTACAGAACGAATTAATACCTAGCTAGACATCCGTACCGTATGTCTCAGCACAAATTTATTCGATGCAGCAGGCTGCTGACGATGGCTTTCTGCTGCGTCGATTGCTGGTCCACGTGGTTTATTCGACCGAAATTCGTCTGCAGACTTTATTCTTTAGACATTGTCGAGAAGTAGCAGGCTTTGCAGCAACTTGACTGACCTGATGGGCTACGTTCGAATTCATGAGACTTGAAATAGACCAAACGAGGGGAATTGATTCACAACATCTACAGACTTGCCGCTGTATTTTCCATTCCTCTTGTTCCAAGGTGTCAGGCAGACCTTTGTATATATCATGGAATTGGCAGATGGCATCAAGCCATCAACTGTGCTTGTGAAGTACATCAACCTTTCCTAATTGGTTTGAAGGAAGGTACATCACTAATTAGGCTAAGCTAGCTAGCCATGCATGCCTGCAAGCTACAAAGGTCATAGCTGATGAGACAAAATCATCTCTAATCACGCCACAAGATGTCTATAACATCTCTTTTCGTATATCAATTGCACATGTGCTTCCTAGCTAAGTAGAGATCTTATCTTTTACTATCGGTTGGCACTCGTTAGTAATCTAAGTAACTTTACAGGACCCCAGGTTGATCTTTTATTGCAAGTAAAATAAATGTACTAAATGTAGTTGCACATTTTATGTAGTTAATATCAAGAAAACTTCATGGTTGTCACGAACCTACCTAGGTATTGCTATGCTTCTATTAGAAAGTAATCATTTCTTATTGGGAAACACACCTCCTGAAGAAAGATCAGCCGCTCACTAGTCCACTGAATATGAAATCATGATTTGCTAGCGTAGTCTACAAAGACAGATCAAGTTTTAGGTTGCCCTAGTTTCTCTTATTATAAACATCATAAGATATATCAGACCGCTATGTTAATTAAACACTTTTTTTTGCATCTCTCTCAGAAACCTAATTAAATTTAATCTCAGTGTATACAACAGCATATATACTTAGATGTGCTTTTGTACATCCAAATAATTTTTTGTTCTATCATATGAACTCGTCAAAAATTTGATATGAATTGTTACTCGGATAGTGCACTGAAAGTATATATAATAAATAGGGTATATTTTGTTCTTTATTGATATATAATAAATAGGGTATATTTTGTTCTTTATTGACTTGCACCAGATCAGACAAACAATACGAATCCTCTACATTTTATCTCAAATCTAGACCATAGTAAAAAAATGAATGGCTTTTTTTAGGGAAAGTTAATTCGGTTTGGAAAAAAATTCAGAGCACGGCGAAACAAACAAATTTCCAAAATTTCGTTTATTTCGGCCGAAATTTCGAACGAAACATTTAAATATCGTTTGAATTTTGATAAAATTTAGACAAATTTTACACAAATTTCAAATGGGGATAAATTTGGCCAAAATTTAGCCGAATAGTTTTCCTTTCGGCACCCACCGAAATAGACAAAATTTTAGCATTTCAACAAAATTTTCGCCAAAATGTTTAACCCTGTTCTTGTTCGCAGGCTCATACTTTATGGTAACAAAAAGAAGAATGAAAGGACTGGGGACAAGGGCACACATGCTCGTCTACCGTTGAAACTAATTCTTAGCATTAGCTTGAAGGTGGAGGTGAGTATTGATTGACTGATCTCTTCCAAACAGCCTGTTAAGCTTGTGGTTCACCCATGGAAATATATGGTTGTTGTCGGACCCGAATTTTATCGATATGAGATCTTCTGTGATTCCACCATAATATTCCTGGTTAGTAGATAGTGTTCACACAAATATTACTGAATACCAAAAATATATTATGCAGAAGTGTAGATAATACAGTAATAACTTACTCATGTGCCGATTAGGCCGAAATCTATAAAATACAGTAGTAGAAACCTCACACAGGTGGGACCATCAAGACGCGCCCACAAGTAGCCAATTGGGGGTTCATGACCTAACTCTTGGTCTCATCATCTTCTAGCTCTGTTGATCCCTTTAAAGCACCACATGGCTTAATCTTCTTTTCCTTTCAGACTGAATGATGGTAATTGAGCAAGAGTGTGTACAATGGTACTCAGCAAGCCACCACACGGAATGCAATAATAGTAGATGTAAAGTTGGTAAGGGAGGCTTGAGGTTCTTTTAGTTGCTAAATGCATTATCTTGTAAGTACAATAAATAGGAAGTTCCTGAGACATAGCAGTTTTAACTAAATCAGATTTTCTAAAGTAATTTGAGAGAATGCTGTAATAATAGTAGCGCAAGTTACATCCACCTTTTACAGTGCATGATTACCTCCACCAAATGCTAGTTTTGATTATTATCACCACTGGAGTACATCCCTCCAGGAAAAGCCAAAGTCAGGGTTACCTCTACCCAACAAGTTTTCATCACACCCATAAAACTAACTCGAGAAAGTTCCCATGTCTTCCCTTTACCGTGGGTATGGCTATTCAAACAGTTTATACTCTACAGAGACTGTACATCTTTACCCATAATAGACAATTGACCCAATAACTCTACATGATTCCTTAGTCATGTAAATCGAGTTACCATCACACATCTTTTCGTAGTTATCTCACCCTATTGCCAGTCCACCGTTATGAAGCCTCACCCGAGGTAGGTCCTCATAAGTTCGTGTGGCAAGTTATACCCTAACATCTAGCGCAGCTCGACTATGACTTTCCACAATGGTAATGAAATAGGTATACAACACTTTTACATGGTGTCCCATTCATATCGGACACAGATCCGCACATGCGCAACTCCAGTCCCCCACTTGTGGAATGATTTTGAGGTCTAGTAACCCAACTTGACCCAGTTGTACTTTGCAGACTTGTGGTTGTATTGTTTTACATGAGGAGGTCATCACATGATTACTTCCTTACTTTGTCTAGGCGGCACGTACTACAAATAAAAGATTCTAGTGTTACATCCACACCAACCTTTCTTACCATCCGCCTAGACAAGTAAATGAAGTTTTTAGGGTTTTGAGGAGTATAAATGTAACACCCCAGCCAAACAATGACCTGACATGCTACCAATCTAGTAACGTAACAAGGATAAACTAAAAACGTCTTACAAAATTTTGGCAGAACCTTCCCTATATAGTTATCTTACAAACTGGTAGGTGGGCTTGCCAGTGCAGCATCGGCCAGAGGGTGGTGGGTATGGTAAAATGGAACGCCCTGGGGTGAGTAAGCCCTAGGAGGTGGTGGCTTAGGTCAGGGTTCACCAAGGAGGGGCCAATAGCAGTGCCAAGCAACAAGCACAGTGGAGCAGCGTCGATCGGGGTGGGGAGAAGGAAAGAGTGGGTGAGCACGAGCAAGAGGGAGGTCATGTCAAGCTTACCTAGCCGACCATGAAGACAGAGGGTAGTCAAGTCAATCTAGCAATGGGAGCCGTGGGCGGGGCAGGGAGGCTCGTGTGGAGGGAGGGGCTCAGGTGAAGAGGTGATCGGGCGGTAGTTGAGGAATCTCAGGGATGCCGAGGTGGTGCTCCCAAAGTGAGGAGTCGGGCCTCGGTAGATTTGTGACCGATGTAGGCACAGGGATGGCTCAGCATAAGGAGGAAGGAGGGGGAGAGGGGAAGCAAGGGGGCTCAACCATCCCTTTTAAAGGTGGAAGAATGTGGTTGGCTATTGGGTGTATTGAAGGCACGTGCAATGGGTTGCTGTGGAGGACTATTGTCGGAAGGCGGCTTTGCACATGGGCACAATGAGAGGCGTGGTGTAGGCCCAAGAACTATTATAGATTTTGTGAATTTTTCCCATTCAAAAGAAATTTGAAATGCTAATTTGAAATTAAGCTGAAGTTTCGAATTTTTGGTTTTAATAACTAGATGGGAGTTTTAATATTAATTTTTTGATGCAATTTCTATTATCAATTTTGGAATTCCAATTTCCAGTTTTAAAATTTGAATTTTGAACTTGCAAAATAGTTCGAGATTTTTCCTGATTTGATTTTCATAGTCTCAATTCTTGATTCAAGATTTTGTTTTCATTATTTAAATACTTAGCAAAAATCCAATTCAATAATCTCAAATGAAGGCCGAACATTTTAATTAATATTGGAAATTGACAAAGGATTTTAAGTTTTCAACAATTACAATATTTCCCATATATATTTGGGATGTTACAGTTGTGGAGTTTGGAAACCATCATTTCTAAAGAAACTAACCAACAAGAAATATATCAATGATGGTTTATTCTGAAGGGAAAAACGATGGAAATAGGCCTAGCCAAAACCAGACAACAAGTAATTTCCACGATGGTATTTTCCAGATAGTATTCAACCGTCAGGCACTTTACATTTTGGTGTCGGCCAACTCCTAATGGTTTCCTTGTCAGGAATATATTTCCTGACGTTTTTAACTGTAACTAAATCATTGGTTCTTGTAGCGACATGCAAAATAGATATTTTGATTGAATCTAAATTTGCAAACAACACAAAGTGTACGAAAATAGTATTCACCTTTACTTTTATTTTATGGTTTTCCTTCCAAGTCTTTTGAGGCTGCTTGTTGGCCTTGAAATACTTTTTACGACAAGGATGTCTGCGGCATGCATTAATTGCCTGCCTCAAAATGACTTCTGGTTCTTATTTTGCCATTCCTAAGACTTCCTTTGCATATTGTAATGCAGTTACCTTGGAGACCACTGTCGTTGATTCCGACAATGTTTGCTTGACTTTGTCACAAAACCATGCAAATTATCATAGTCCAAAACCATGCAATACTTCTTGTCAAAGGAATGTGTCTATATTTTATTTTTCACATTTTTATCATTATGTTTTCATATTGCTTTTATTTTATTTTATCATGACTTCGTGGGACTTAATTAACTCTCCTCCTCTCAAAGCTAACTATGTCCACAATCTGGACGTTTTGACAAAACATTTCCTACTAATTATGTGTTTTCATGTTTTATTGTCCCACACATTTAGTAACATTTTTAATTTGTAATTACTTAAAAATACCTTATCTTGCTTGCCCATTTTATTTTTTCTACTAAGTATTAACGTATAAAATTAATGTTTAACATGTATCAACCTTTGATCAGCCGTAGTATACTCACATCTCATACAGAAAATTAAGAAGAAGCCATGGAAAGTAAAATTGCTTAACATAATTACTATACTATAGTGGTTAAAGGTTATCATGAAGGAAGAGTTAAATGTTTATATATATACATCAAAAGAGAGTAGCTGCAAGGAATAATTGTTGTTGTCCAAAGACAAAGATAACCATTGTGCAACTAGTGTAGTGGATCCTGATCATGTGCATTATTATGTGTGTAAGAATCACAGGCGCACATCGAATAATTTTTGACATGTAATATGCACGATAAAGTGAATGATAATAATTTTGTCGCCAATAGCACGGAAAACGACTGAATGGCACGTTTACCAAACGCACTCGTTTTCTTGAATGGCATGGAAAAGAGCTATCTTTGTCAATGATGGAGTATTGCATTCTGTTGTCAAATGAAAATTGCAACCATAGTATACCAAAAAATTACAAATCATTGAACGTGTATGTTGATTATTTACTTTTGTGCCACAAATAAAAACAACTCGACACACTTTTTCGCAAGCCTATCTAGTATTATTTAGTGTTTCAAAAGTAGGAATTGTTTATTAGAGAGATCCCTCCTGAAAAAGTACCAATTCTCGCTTTACTCCATATAACATGAAATCATGATTTCCTTGCTTAGTCTGGTAAAATGGATCTAGTCAATAGCTTCACTTTGCTGTCTGTTCATGGCATTGCCGACCCGAGGAAACATCTAACAGAATATAATCTATCGTGGCATGAAAATTGAAATATCTCTGAGTATACAGCACCTGTATAACTGCCAACCTAGTTTTGCTAGCTTATTAATATTCTCATATGTTTTTTTCAGCAATGTTAACTTCTGTCCAAATGTATGTCATTTATATCGTCAATTTTATGTGCCTAACATGTAATGCAGTCAATACTGATCAGTTTGATGGAATTCAATGGAAGATATATAGGTAGGGTTTTCGAAACGCTTGTTTACAGTAGTTGCCTTTGTCCCATATTTCTGTGTGGTAATGGTTTTAGTGTAAACTCATGGAGGAAAACAAAACTATTTCAGCATTTATTGGTTATCTCATCAGTCATCGCAAATTAAACTTTCGCGTAATACAAACATAGTTCAATTACTCTCGCAGTAATGTTTGATGCACCACCGCAGAGATGCTGTGCTTTCTGCATGCACCACTTGCCGTTAACGAGCAATGACTGCAAGACTTGTCTTCGCAGGGACTGAATGATTTGTGATTGAGGTGATCCAGGTACGTGTTGAACAGTACAAATTAATGAATGATTGAGGTGATCCAGGTACGTGTTGAACACGTACAAATTAATGAAGTAGACAAGACCAGCTAGCTAGAAAGCAGCTGACAGACTTGCCAGAATCACAGAGCGTAGCATGGCATACACGAGCAGAATAGGGCAGAAAAGCGAGTGCTGAATGCCAGAGTGATCAGCACACAGGGCATTGTATGTATACAATGTTAATGTCGCAATGGGTTTTAAGGTGGGCTCCACCTAATTGTTAAGGTCGACTCGTTATATTTGAGGCCACCGCTTGACTGTAACAAGGGTCCCACTCGGCAGTAAAAAATGGTATTTTAATGCTTGTGGTTATTGGTAGTTGGCTGGTAAGGGGAGAGAGAACAACATGATTAAAAGAAAATTGTATTTTAATGCTTGTGGCCAGGTCTTTAGCTTAAGGACCGACCTTAAGCCTTTTTTGCTTATGGCTTGCTTAAGATCAACCCTGTAATATATAAGATCGACCTTAAGGTGGCTTATGACCCTCTAATTTTATACACTACGGATGCCCTAAAGGTTCTGAAAATCGGCCGAAAATTAGCCGATTTTTGGTTTTACTGAGTTCGGTTCCCTCCGATAAAGTGGGCTACCAGCCAAAATATTTCGGGCCGGTTTGAATGAGCACTCCCCAATCTGGCGGCACAGGTGTGTGGCTGCCCCAGTCCTCCTCTCCCTTCTCCTCAGATCCTCACCTCCTCCCCACCATCTTGCGGTGTGCCAGTGTGTGTTGTGGTACGGCTCGCCCGTTCCCCATTGGATGGTGGGCGCTGAAGCCAGTGGCAGGGAAGCATGGACAGCAGTGGAGGTTGGGGCGGCAAGGGCAGACGTGATGAGGGCGGTGGCGGCCATTTCGTCAGGGGTAAAGATCGGGTCGGCGGGGGCAGGGCCAAGGACTTTTTTATTTCTACTTCAAATTCAACCACACTATCTCATTTTGTTTTCTTGCAAAAAATAACGTCTTTTCTTGTTCTTCTCGGACTAAGTCTTGAGGAGAGCTACTTATTCTCTAGAATCTCTATGTAATAAACAAAGAATCCCTAGCTACTAACAGCAATTAAAGCTATTTTTCTCCACCGGCAACCTTTCACATCATCACAATTCTTTTTTGCAGTTGGATTAACCTTGGACGTCCCAGATTAGCCCAAGCCGACTGCCTCCTTTGCAATTGTACTGTTCTTTTCTTCATTAATTTTACATTATATTTTTCCTTACAAATACACGCATGTCTCATGTTAATTTCACGTTAGACTACATTGATCCATTTACTACAATAAAAAAAGTACATCTCATGTGCCAGCCACCATTTTCTCCGTCTTTACTCAAAATAGCATATCTCCATTCATATATCTTTTTCTTCATTAATTTTACATTAGAGTTTTTTCCTTACAAATACACTCATCTATCTCATTCTCACAAATACACATTGCGCCGCCCAATACATTGTTACCGGAAATCTCTAGCCAGCACCGGAAACCTCGCGCGGCCAGAAACCTCTCGCGGCCGGAAACACCTTGACCGGAAACCTCGCGCGTCCGGAAACCCCACTACCGAAAACCTCTCACGATCGGAAACCCTGCGGCCGGAAATCTCACACCGCCGGAAACCCTGTGGTCGGAAACCTCGCGAGGCCGGAAACCCCGCCGCCGGAAACCTGGCGCCATCACCGGAAACCTTACGCAGCCAAAAACCCCATGCACGGAGAGAGAGAGGTAAGAGAGAGGGAGGATAAGGGTGGAGAATGGAGAGAGAGAAGGACGTCGTCATTGCATGAGCGTAAAATGATGGGAGCCATGCTGCAGAACGGTACACGACGGTACACGATGTATGATTCCTCGCTTCACATGCGCTAAGCAAGCGTCATGCCCATCTGCTCGCCGATCTAAAAGCATATCCAGCACATGCATGCACACGGGTTTTCTAGAAATACACGATGTTGTACATCATTATATTCACCACGTAAACAACTCTGCAGAATGAGCGAATATTTGGCTTTTACGAATACATAAGTTGTATGATTGGTCCTGCATGCTGTCATGCATCATTATGTTCATGTAAACAACTCTGCAGAATGAGCAAATTTCTTTTCGAATACATAAGTCCTTGCTGTCATGCAAGCATGCATGCGACATTTGGGAAAGGCCTTCGCTGGGCACTGCAATCATTCACCCACCCTCTGATTGCCACCGACGATCCTACATAGACCAATCCAACACTATGTTCTCTAATATGTGTCTACATTATTGATTTGACATGCTCATATTTATGACCGGTGATAGTGGTCATCAATCAATCACTACTGACATCTAACTAGGGACATCATATAACAAATGAAGGACTTTACCAACAAGTCATATATTTACTAACCTTGATAAATAATAATTCATTCCAGGAACATAATAATATTTATTCAAAAGATTATAAACATAGTAGTGATACAATCATATCTATAACTACCTCTAGGGCATATCACTAAAAGGCATATGCTTTCATTATAATTTTTTCCCTGGGTGGTGCCATGGTGGTCACGCCTGAAAGATTGCAGTGAGACTTTAATAGATAGGGCATAAGATAAAAACTAGAATTAAATGTGCAAAAAGCACATATTATAAAATGAAACAAATATGGAAAACAAGTATGACATATAAAATCGACTTGAGATATTATATAATATTACTGAATGACACAATTATGGCAGTAAAGCTCAATGAATGATTTTTTACACATTATACACATGATAACACGAACGATATTGATTTTGTCACCAATAGCATGTAATATTACTGAATGGCACTTTTAGTGACACTCCTTCGGTCGAATGGTACCAAGAAAAATATCTGCTTGTTCGTGATTGACAGTTGGATTATTTCATCAAATGAAGTTGCTTGTCACATGTTAAATGATAAATTTCAAACTGCTCACATACGAACTGCGTATGTAGGAATACTTTTAAAAACATGAGGAATGATTCTGCATCTGCACACCATAGAACTTGACATCATTATTTGCCATCACAGTCTAACTAGGAAAAATGAATGTAGTCAATATATAGTTTTACTTTACCTGTATATATGTTGCAATCATTCTCGAGTAGGATCCCTGCTTATTCTCTCAAGAATCTCAGACAAATAATCCTACAAGACAAGCGTTGAAAACATGAAAAATCTCACAGAACTATGATCTCTAACTAGCTGCAATGGTACTATTGCATTAACACTGATCTCCCAGCAGTATCTCTTGTTTCGCATGCTGTTAGCACAGGTAGCTTTCTGCATCACCTGAACATGTAAAGAATGACGACCAACGACATCTTTTATGCCAAGTAGCCACGGCCTGGCTTGCGTGCCAAGAGGACAGCCAAGCAGTAAGAGCAGGGCAGCAAAAACGTTCTGAACGCATGTATAACAGCAATTGTGACAGTCACCTGACTATCACAATTGATAACGTGGAATGCTTTGCACATAGATTACTTGATGAATGAAGTTACATCTTACAAGTATATATAGCACCAGCTACACACATATGAGTGTGAATACAAAGAGAGAAATGAAGAGACTAGAAGCTGAACCAAGGAGGCATGTTGTGCATGCATTCATGCATGCGTGCGAAGATGGAGAGGCAACCATGTGAACAGGCGTTTGCTAACACCCCCCCGCAGTCAGAACGTCGGGACAAACGACATTCAGACTGGAGCAAAACTCGGTGAAGACGGACGTCGATAACCCCTTTGTGAAGATATCGGCGAACTGGGACGTAGTTGGTGTTGTAGAAATTGCGGTATAAGCATATTTTTAGATTTAATTCCAACCATAACCAACATAAATATAACATATTTCCAGCATAACATGAATGACATAACTTGCATATAATCATGTAATTCCATCTTGCCATTCATTCACATGTAAATATTCAAAGAATATAAACAACAATATGCTGAAAATAACATGACAATCTGTCCTCTTAGCAAATGAACAATTAAATCTAGCAGATAACAATTTAATTGTTTTAAGATTGCTCTCAGAACAGAGTTGCGCAAGATTGAAAATCTTGGCCTTCTCATGCAAATATCGAAACTCTTCATAAATGATCTAATACCAGAAATCAGGAATTGAGCTCTAGATATGTCCCTACTGACAGAACCGTACATAGACAGAAATGTCTACATGTATTTCAGTTATACTCTCACTGGATTCTGATATATAAGCAGTAAGCAATAACTAAACAGATCACTGACTTGAATTAGAACTGAATCAACAGAGTCTACTGCATAGAACAAAACAGAACCAAACTTACAGCATACTCTATAATTTCAAATGCATGTCAACAAATCTGCACAACAGAAATACCACTAGCTTCGATACAATCAGTAGAAACCACTCCTCTAGAGCTCAAGTCTAATTTTGTTATCAAGATCAAAATTTTAGTCTTCGATTTGTTCATCATAGAGCATGTAATCCAAGCCCACAAGCAAACATGTCATATACCAATTCTCAGTTTTGAATAGAACTCAAAGAACAGATACTGCCGACCGAGTTTGCAAAGAATCAACAATACTCACAATGCAGACGGTACTCAAAACCGTCCAGGAATAATCAAGCCGAAGAACACGAAGAACAGGGCAAGGCACACTCTAAGTGCTGTCCCAGAAAACCTATCACCCCTCTGTGCCGATGAAGAAGAGGAGTGTGGTCGTCGGTGATACAGAGCCACCTCTGACCTCGTTTGCCCGGTGCCAGAGTCGAAGGACAGGGGAGCGCCGCACAAGACAACAGGAGTACCCGGCCAAGAGTACTCAAACATAACAGGGAGCCGATGCCGCATTCGTCTGCCCTCGGGTAGACCTTCTACCTCTGATTTCTCCTCACACCAGAAAAGGCGCACAAAATCGACGGCAAAAGCCTCAATCGGAGGTGGTGCCGAAGCTCCAAACCTCCGCACACTGAAGAACCGAGAGGAACGAGAAGACCCCAAGAGAGGAAAACCAGATCGGAAGAGCTGCCTACGCCATGGAGAGCTCGGGCCTTATGAAGAAGGGACGGGGTCTGCGAGAAGGTGACACGAGCAACCAGCTCCGAGGAACCCGGGCCAGCCCGCGCCTCTGTCGCTCGCCTCTCCAACCGCTGCCTCCCACCGCCGGCGGAATCTCCATATCTCCATTGAAGCCGAAACGGCCGCACGGCCTTTCCTCTCGCATACGCATGGGACACGCACGGGACCCGCCTGCATCTTCTTTTTTTCCTCTCAATTGGGAAATTACGAAAATGCCCCTAACTTACAACAGTTGGGACATGAAGAACCCGAACTTCTCCGACGGCGACTCTGTCTCGAATGAAGTGATGATCGATCTCAACATGCTTTGTCCGCTGGTGTTGCATAGGATTTGTTGACAGGTATACTACGCTTACATTGTCACAATAAACAGAAGTAGCCCTGGGGAGAGGGCTGCACAACTCCTGTAGTAACTGGAACAACCAACATGCTTGGCAACACCATTTGCAACAGCCCGGTACTCGGCCTTAGCACTAGAGCGAGACATAGTTTGTTGCCACTTGGAGGACCAGGAGATCAGATTGGTGCCAAGAAAAACCGCATAGCCAGAAGTGGATTTCCGAGTGTCTGAACAACCAGCCCAATCTGCATCAGAGTAGACAATAAGCTCGGAAGGCACCGACGAACGCAGAAAAAGGCCATGATCAATTGTAACCCGAAGATAGCGTAGGATACGCTTGACAGCAGTGAGATGATGTTCCCGAGGATCATGCATGTATAGGCGGCTCGCTGAACAGTCAGTCTTTAAATATCTGGACGAGTGAATGTCAAGTACTGGAAAGCACCTGTTAAGCTGCGGTAATGGGTTGGATCGCTCACGGGGGTGCCAACAGTGCTAGACATCTTAGAGTTGGTGTCAACTGGTGTGCTGCAGGGCTTGGCGTCTGACATCCCTGCGCACTCCAGTATATCCAGAGTGTATTGACACTGAGAAGGAAACATTCCATTTGGAGACTGGTCAACATGAATCCCCAGAAAATAATGAAGCTCACCAAGATCTTTCATCGAAAACTCCTGCTAAAGGGCTTGAATGGTCTGATGAAGTAGTGCTGAAGAGGAGGCAGTCAATACAATATCGTCGACATACAACAGCAAGTAAACTGTCTCAGAGCCACGATGAAAGATCCGGTCTAGTGTGCCATCCGGTGTGAATTTGTGACGAAATATCCATTTACCGGTGACAATGTTTGTACCGGGGGATGTGGAACCAGATCCCATGTGTTGTTGGATAGCAGGGCACGATACTCCTCTTCCATAGCTCCTCTCCAGTGAGGGTCGGTCAGGGCGCTGCGGTAAGTCTTTGGGATAGGGGACAGAGCAGTGGCCATGAGATTCATGCGATCAGCAGCAGGTTGCCTGAAACCATGCTTATCACGAGTCATCATGGGGTCTGAGTTGACCACCAGAGCTATGGGAACAGCCTTGGCTGGAACCCATTGTACTGGAGGGGCCGGCGATGGGCTGCAGGGCGCGCATGGCTTAGGTTGGGCCCGTCTGCTGTAGATGGCACCAAAGCGGTGTAATGGGGCCGCACATGACACAGGAGCGTCGAGTGAGGTAGCTGGCCACGTATGGCGCGGATGGAGTAGTCGCCGTGGCCGTGCGTGGCGCAGGCGGCACCACGGTCGCAGGACAGGTCGCCGAGGCAGGTGAGTGGGGTGCATCAGATTATCGAGCCGTGGTGGGAGCAGTGGCGTCAACCATCGGTGGCGCAAGAACTGGTGCGCCTGGCGAGGTGCGTCAGGAGCCTGTAGGCGAAAAGAGCCAGCCGGAACCAGGCTTGTCTCAAAGTTAGTAAGAAAATCAAAATCCGCTGGGGAGGCACCGCATCTCTGGAAGAAGGAAAAAGAGACTCGTCGAATGTGACGTGTCAGGAGATGATGACCCTGTTGGAGGAAAGGTCAAGACACCGGTAACCTTTGTGATCGGAGGAGTAGCCAAGGAAGATACACAAGGTAGAGCAAGGGGAGAGTTTGTGAGGAGCGGTGGCGGACAAGTTAGGGTAGCAGGCGCATCCAAACACCCGAAGATGGTTGTAGGTGGGATGGACACCATAGAGAGCGAAGTAGGGTGTGGCCATGTCTAGGGTTTTTGAAGGAAGACAGTTGCGAAGGTATGTGGCATTGTGTAGAGCTTCGACCCAATAAGAAGGGGGAAGGGACGCCTGAAACAAGAGGGAGTGAACATAATTATTTAGGGATCGGAGAATTCGTTCTGCTTGACTATTTTGTTGAGACGTGTATGGGCAAGACATACGGAGGGCAACACCATGGGTGAGGAAGAAGGTGCGGGTTGAAGAATTATCAAATTCATGACTGTTGTCGCACTGAACAACCTTGATGGTGCGCTGGAACTGGGTGGCCACAAAAGAGAAGAAATTTGCTAGAGTAGGAAAAGTCTCGAACTTGAGACGAAGAGGGAAAGTCCAAGTAAAACGAGAGCAATAATCTAGAATGACAAGGTAATACTTATAACCAGAGACGCTCACTACAGGAGACGTCCACAGATCACAGTGAATTAGGTCAAAAACATGAGATGCTCGAGAAGAGGAACTAGCAAACGGTAAACGTATGTAGCGACCAAGTTGACAGGAATGACAAAGGGTATTACATGACAACTTAGCATTACAAGTAATGGCGAAAGTACTAGAAAGACTGGATAGGGCTTCAGAGGAGGGGTGACCAAGGTGGCGATGCCACAAGGAAGCCGGGGCGCCGGCAAGCAAGGTGCAGTTGGATGAAGAGGATGCTGGGAGGTGCAATGAGTAGAGAGGGCCAGAACTATTGCACCTGTTGATCACGGTCCTGGTCCTGAGATCCTTCATAGAAAGACCAAAAGGATCAAATTCCACAGAGCAAGAGTTGTCAGTGGTGAATTGACGAACAGAAATAAGAGACTTAGTAATGTCCAGGGATTGCAGAACGAAGGCTACTGAGCAGACCCAGCGAAGGAGCAATTGCCGCCATTCCCACGGCGACGGTGATGTCCGGAGCCCGAGCCCCCTGCTGGTTGAACTGAGGGTTGGTGTTCGGTTGGGTAGGCGGACCAGCAGGTGGGCGAGAATAGCTCCCGCCAAATGGAGATCCCTTTGGGGCAAAGGTGCCCTTGGCGGTGAGAAGTGCTATCGACGGTGTCGAGGAGGATGCCGGCGCCATGGTGAATGTGGGAAAGGGCCGCTGCCGTTTGAGAAGGGCCGACATGTACTGGAACTGCTCGTTTAATCCACGAAGAACATTCAGGACGAGGGTTCTGTCGTGAACGACTTCACCGAGATCAGCGAGGGCATCCGCCATACCCTTCATCTTGCGGCAGTAGTCAGAGATCGACAAGTCCCCTTGAATAAGGTTACGAAACTCGGCATCGAGATGAAGAGCACGAGTCTCGCGGTTGCCGAGGAATTGTTGCTCGATGTTGACCCACGCAAGGCACACTGTTGTGCCGCGGGCGTGGACAATCTCCATAAGGTCGGCGGAGATCGTGCCGTAGATCCATGAGAGGACCACACAATCCATGCGGTGCCATGAGGGAACATCAGGGAAGGTGGCGTTGTGCAGAACATGATCGGAGAGGGAGAAGCGGCCGCAAACGAGGAGCATGAGGTCACGCCACTTGTTGTACTGTGGTGAGAGAAGATTGAGAACAACGGGAACAAGGGCCCCGGATGTACTTTGGCGATGAGGGCGGCTTTGTAATGAGAGGTGTCATCGCAGATGGAAGCATCGTCGGGGACGGAGTGGTCGTCGCTGAGGCAATCCCGAGCCTCAGCTGCTGCACGCTCCAAAGCGGCTGCGTCTTCGCGCTCACGGTCAGGGCGGCGGCGGCAGCACGAATGCGGTCCTGGGCGTCGGCGGCGGCCCGAGTAGCACAATTTGGGTTTCGCGCTCGTGGGCGGCGGAAACAACGGCCTCGGCATCGTGCTCGCGTGCGGCAGCGGCTTAGCGGTCACGATCGGCGACAACGGCGGCGACAGATGCAGCGACGCCGGACATGGCTGCTGGTGATGGAGTTTAAGGTTTGTGGAGCGGAAGCGAAAAGGCACAGGAGATGAACCCTCCTAATACCATGATAACGTGGAATGCTTTGCGCGTAGATTACTTGATGAATGAAGGTACATCTTACAAGTATATATAGCACCAGCTACACACATATGAGTGTGAATACAAAGAGAGAAATGAAGAGACTAGAAGCTGAACCAAGGAGGCATGTTGTGCATGCATTCATGCATGCGTGGGAAGATAGAGAGTCAGCCATGTGAACAGGCATGCATTCATGCATGCGTGAGAAGATGGAGAGGCAGCCATGTGAACAGGCGTTTTCTAACAACAATCATTGGTTTCTGACGAAGAGTACATGGAACATGAGCTTACTAATGCATGTATATTTGTGGTGTCCAACAATTTCCCTCAGAACCAACTAGTGGTGATGCAAAATAGAGGGAAGATGCGGAAAAAACAATTAGTGGGACACTAAGAACATTTTACTTATTAATGAATCTTAAATTCGAAAAATTGATTAATGGGCATTCCTAATTTGTGGAGAACACATATTACATCTGTGAAGCAGAACGACGTTGTCAGTTGAATAATCCTGACTTGCCACGATGGCCTGCTGGTACAGACCTACACTTATACTACAAAGGAACAATATGCCTAGCTGGTATTTTGTAACGGAACCTTCTGGCCTTTTACTGTCAATATTAGGAATTTTGTGTAGTTTCTTGATATACTTAATTTGTTGATATACTTAATTTTGTGTCCGTCGTTTTCAGCACATAATGCCCTCATGAACTCTTACCACTGGAGATCGTGATTTAAAACCGCACATAGTGGTACCATTTAGTGACAAATGATTTTTTATTAAATTAATAAAGTTTGAAGCTATAAATACAGCCCTAGCGATATCAGCGATCCAAATTAACTTGTCTTCCTCAACGCAAGAAAACCCCAAAGGTGAGTTTCTACTTCGGCATCTTTTAAAACACAGAAACGATCGATTGTTTAGATTGTTTTAATCTGAATGACACCTCCCAAAAACACTTATGTTTCGATTCATTTCTAACTATGTAGGTACAATAATCATGAGCATCCCACGAGGAAATATTGTTGCATTAGCCATCTTGGTTATCCTCTTGCTAGGATTTGCGGTTGCTGATGTGCAAGGAGAAGCTGAAGTTAATTTTGCTCTTCGTGGAATCAGAGGTAAAAATCACGGTTTTCGTGATAATACTCGCGCAAAGTCTGGTGACACGAAGGAAGGGAAGAATTCTATCGCTGGCCTTGAAACTCAAAGAAAACTCACCGCCACAACAGACGACTCAACAGCCCGCAATGTACCCGTTCCAATCTACTGCGCGTACATGAGGGCAGTTAACAAACCTGCCCCGGGGTGTCCGCGGTGAATCCCTTAGCAACGATGATATAGCTATGGATGTCCTAGAGTAACAGCGTCTTTCTGGCCTTATGTGGTATTATAAAATCAAAAGAAATAAATTTCTAGGACATTCTCTATATGCATACGGATATATATATATATATATATACTCTAGTGATATGTTTGCTTGTAACACGTGGAATCTGCAAGTATACTGACCTTGCATGTCAAGGGAATAATGTCCAATATTATGAGTTACCTTGCTTGTAACATGTGTTACCTTTCATCTCTCCTATTGTTGATCAATTATCTTCGATCATTTGTATCATTTGAACTGCATTATATTGAATGGCTGTTTTTCTTGAATCTTTATCTTTACTAATTCGAGGCTCCTCTGGAAGCCCTCATGATAATCCTGAAGAGGTATAAATAAATAAAAAGTACCACATTAATCAGACAAAAGGAAAAATAGCTTGAAATTCTCACATTAATCGGCAAAAGGAAAAGATTGATCATCCAAGTTCCCCTACGGACATAAACTTTGTCTTAGGTTGAGTGTCCATATGTCCATACGTACATATATGTTCCCATATGATTAATGTGTAGCTTGTAACACGTACATATAAATAGACAGGCTTCCATTGCTGATTCGGTCTCTCCAGACTTGAACAAAATAAGAGTTCATCCAGGATAAGTCAATGGCATACCTAATTAATTAAGTAAAAATGGTATGCAATGGGAGGTAGCTTTTGCTACTACTAAAACATACAAAGTACGTGTACATGTGTCATTTTGGTTGGTGTTTCTGTCCTCTCCTATTTCCTCTTGATTTTGCTAGTTCCAAGGATATGTAAGAGATGGAGAGGCCTCATGAGAACACATGCCATCCATCTGGGGATAGCTGCAACAAGATCATGGAGTTTGCTCTATTTGGTTCGATTTGGAGCTCTACATGTGAAATCGTATTCATAGGATTTTGGTTTCAAATATTTGGGTGCTCTAGCTTGTTGTGACATGTACAAACCCATCTAGATCCTTCTTGGCCACATCAAACCAATGAGCAAGTCATCTCTCTAGTTTGTGAGTTTTGCCCTGTTTTGGTGCAACCTTACTTGTCTCAAGTAATGGTTTGAACTTTGGACAAGATTTATGTGATCCATGGATGGATTAGCTTTCTGATATTCTTGATATGGTTTCTGTAAAGTTTCAAATCATTTGTATTTGTATTTTGATGGTTGCATCTTTTTGGGGTTTTGCTCGAGCTGATTTCTATGACTAGATCAGGGGAGCGGTTATATCTTTGTGAAGGTAAAAGGAGCAATTTTTTTTGAAGAAAAACAGTATGAAACAAGTGCAAATTCTTCTACTTTTGTCCACACTGTATTTTTTAAATGAAAACTGTCGAAAAAATAAAAGTAAATAATGAAGTACATGGCATGCATGCTATCAATGCTCATGGGTCATGAGAATCTTTGTTTTTGAAAATTGGAGATGGACTAAGAAGGAGACCAGTGGTTAGATTGATGGATGGTCAGACCAGTTCCCAGGTGGTCAGAACACCAGCACCAGGCCAGTCCGAACGCTGTGTTAATAGCAGTCTAACCGATCAGGTTGTGTTGAACTCCATTTTGCTTCCGCGCTTTGGTGAGTTTTTTTGTTGGTGGGCTAATATGATCTTCCTAGATTCTAGTAGCTAGTGGAGTGAAGATTTTAGAATACAATCTAGGAGGTTAAATTTGTAGGCATCATTATTCACCCCTTTCTAATTGTCGTATCGAGTCCTATAGTATAAGTTCTCGGATGGTTACCTTGTACAATTTCTTGAATACCCGAAAAAGCTTGTTGCATTTTGCTGGTTCATGTTCCCATCTTCGAGAAATCTCAAGAAAAATTGTGAGAAATTATTTACACCCCAGCCCAACATGAGCCCAATATAGTACACCAAAAGTTAGCAGAAAAGTTGATGAACCACCGCGGAGATGTTGTGCCATTAATGAACAATGACTGTGAGACTTGTTTCAGTCTTCATAGGGACTCAATGTGTAACACACCAGCCAACTTGATACCAGAATATCACCAGTATCTCTCCCACTCAGTAATTTAAACCATCTTTTACAACTTCAAATGATAATTTCTTAACCACAATGTAACATCCCAAAATTTAGGAAGTTTGAAAATATGTAAAATATAAACTTTTAACCTATATTTTGTTTCCATGGATTTTGATTGAAGTTTTCTCTAGAAAATAATTTATAAACACTAATTTTGGAATGGAATATACAATTGATGATATTCAAATTTAAAAAGATGATCTAGAAGTGGCACGGGAGAATTTACAATAAAATCCATTTCTTGAACATTCATTAATATAACATTCAAAAAACACAAATATAAGTTCTTGTTGCTGGAAATAAATGTTGGAATATTATTAGCACATTTATGAAATTTTCCAAATAAAAATAGTACATTTTGAATAAAACACTGACCTTCAAAGAATTTTTAAGGAAAATTTAAAGCAGGTAAAATTCTAAACAAATTACACAATATTCTATACTATGTTAGGTGATGGGAACGGGGTCCCGACCTTCCAACAGGTTCTGGATATGTTCGATTTGGTGGAGGCGTGACACAAATCGATCCGGCTTCCGAACAACACGTCCCGAACCCCGCAATCGCAGCACCACGTCTCCTCAGGTTATCAACCGTGCACAGCCCGGTTGACCTCGCCAAGAAGGCTAATCCTCGTCTGCGAATCGAAGAACACAAGCAAGAACAAGAAAGATCACAACTGAATTGCAGATCTATTGATTTAGCACTCGAAAGTTGGGGTCTCATAAACCGATGAACGGCGAAATGGTTCAAAGACAGATTTAATATAAGCAAAACCCCACCCTAATGGTGGGGGTGGCGGCTGTATATAAAGGAGTAAGGGGCATGCAAAACCCCTGGACGCATCCTTAATGGACTCCAACACGATACAAAGCCGAACGGCCCAAAAGACGGTGTCGCAGCACCCTGATAGATTCTGAATGTACAATTGTTTCGACGATTCCCGTTGACTCAGAAGGAATTTTGATATGAGACCAGATCCATTGGAAAGGTTATCTTCGCAGCTTTCCATACATATGTGGAACGTCCAAAACGGAGTCCGGATGCGATCTGGGTGTCCGTTTTAGTGCGGCCTGGTCCTGGACTCCGAATTGGATTCGAAGTCGGCTTGAGTTGGACATCCAACATGATTCGACTACCCTTGCTGGACTTGTGCGCCTCGTAGCCCTTCCCCAAGTACTTCCTGATCCTCTCTATGGTTCCTAATTATAATTAAATCATTAGGTAGTAATCGATTCTCAAATGAACAAAAAGAAGTACTTAGGAACGAGCTCACCTGTAAATTCAATTGTCGGGCGTGAGCTCTAGTGATTGGTCCTTGAATATCAAGTGGAGGAGTGTTGTGTATATCCGAAGAAGTGATGTCCTCATCAGCCTCCCCCTCTTGAAGCGGAGTTGTCCTCAACTCAGCCTCATCTTCTTCTCACAAGTATGGCTTCAAATCTGAAATGTTAAAGGTGGGACTAACCCCAAACTCGGGAGGCAACTCAAGTTTATATGCATTATCATTTATCTTCTCAACTATCTTAAAAGGACCAGCAGCTCTAGGCATCAATTTTGACTTTCTTAACTCAGGAAATCTATACTTTCGCAAGTGCAACCAAACAAAATCACCCGGTTCAAGTTTAATTTCCTTTCTACCTTTACTACCAAGAATCCTATATTTTCATTCATCTTTTCAATGTTTGCCTTAGTAGTCTTATGCATTTTGATAATAAAATCAGCATGCTCCTTAGCATCATTATGAACTCTCTCACTAGTAGGCAAAGGTAAAATATCAATAGGGCACGGGATTGAATCCATACACTACCTGAAAAGGACTTACCTTGGTGGTGGAGTGTTCCGCTCGATTATATGCGAACTCAACATGCAGCAAACACTCTTCCCATAGCTTCAAATTGTTCTTCAAAATAGCTCTCAACATGGTAGACAATGTGCGGTTCACCACCTCGGTTTGGCCATCAGTTTGTGGGTGACATGTGGTAGAGAACAACAACTTGGTACCCAACTTGTTTCATAGAGTACGCCAAAAGTGACTCAAGAACTTTGCATCACGATCTGAAACAATAGTAGAAGGCATACCATGCAAACGAACTATCTCTTTGAAAAAGAGGTCAGCAATATGAACGGCATCATCGGTTTTATGACATGGTATAAAGTGAGCCATCTTAGAAAAACGATCCACAACAACAAAAATGCTATCCCTCCGCCTCTTAGTCCTGGGCAACCCTAAAACAAAGTCTATAGAAATATCTGCCCACGGAATAGAAGGAACAAGAAGTGTCATATATAAACCATGTGGATTCAAGCGAGACTTAGCTTTTTGACATGTAGTGCAGCGAGCCACAAATCGCTCAACATCTCGCCTCATCTTTGGCCAAAAGAAGTGTGTGGTTAGAACGTCCTCCGCCTTCTTAGCACCAAAATGTCCCATCAAACCGCCTCCATGCGCCTCCTGCAACAACAAAAGACGAACGGATCCAACTGGAATGCATAGGCGGTTAGCTCTAAACAAAAACCCATCATTGGTCACGAATTTATTCCATGCTTGACCCTCTTTACAATGCAACAACACATCCTTAAAATTAGCATCAAAAGCATATTGTTCTTTAATAGTTTCAAGACAAAAAATGCGACAATCAAGTTGAGACAACATGGTATAGCGTCGAGACAAAGCATCAGCAATCACATTATCCTTCCCTTTCTTGTGTTTAATGACATAAGGAAAAAATTCAATAAATTCAACCCACTTAGCATGTCTACGATTCAAATTGGTTTGACTACGAATATGCTTAAGTGATTCATGATCGGAATGAATGACAAATTCTTTAGGCCATAAATAGTGTTGCCACGCCTCTAAAGAACGAACAAGAGCATACAATTCTTTATCATACGTGGAATAATTAAGAACAGGACCATTCAATTTTTCGCTAAAGTAGGCAATGTGTTTGCCTTCTTGCATCAAAACACCACCAATACCTATTCCGCTAGCATCACATTCGAGTTCAAAAGTCTTACCAAAATCCGGAAGTTGGAGCAATGGTGCGTGCGTAGCTTGTCCTTCAAAAGATTAAAGGACTCCTCTTGTGATGGCCCCAATGGAACACAACTCCTTCTTTGTCAACTCAATCAACGGTGTCGTAATGGTGCTGAATTCTTTGACAAAGCGGCGATAAAATCCTACAAGGCCAAGAAAACTCCGCGCTTGGGAGACTGGTGGGCGTGGGCCAACTCCATATCGCCTCCACCTTGGCTCTATCAACCTCAATTCCTGTGGAGTCACAACATAGCCAAGAAAGAGACTCGATCCGTGCAAAGGTGCACTTCTCAAGGTTACCAAACAAACGTGCATCTCTCAAAGCATTAAAAACAGCACGTAAGTGAGTCGAATGTTCATCCATGGACTTGCTATAAATCAAGATATCATCAAAGTAAACGACCACAAATTTGCCAATGAAAGGACGTAAAACCTCGTTCATTAATCTCATGAAAGTGCTAGGTGCATTAGTTAACCCAAAAGGCATGACTAACCACTCATACAAGTGAACTTAGTTTTAAAAGCGCTTTCCATTCATCGCCAAGTTTCATTCTTATTTGGTGGTATCCACTACGCAAGTCAATCTTTGTGAAAATTATAGCACCACACAACTCATCAAGCATGTCGTCTAGCCTAGGAATAGGATGACGATACGGTATAGTAATGTTGTTAATGGCTCTACAATCTACACACATACACCAAGAACCATCTTTTTTGGGAACCAAAAGAACAGGAACAACACAAGGACTAAGGCTCTCACGTACATACCCACGGTCCAAAAGGTCTTGGACTTGGCGCTGAATCTCCTTAGTCTCTTCGGATTGGTCCCAGACGCCGCACGGTTTGGCAAGCTCGCTCAGGGATCAAATCAATCGATGCTCAATCCTCGAATGGGTGGAAGTCCCGGAGGTATCTCATCGGGAAAACATCTATAAACTCCTGCAAAGGTTAGTGACAGGAAGGCAAAGTGCAAGGCATATTATCAAGAGAAAATAAAGCATCTTTGCACACAAAAGCATAGCATGTATCATTAACATCATCAATTGCAGCAAGGTCTGATTTTGTGGCAAGCATAACAGAATTTTTAAATGGAGTACTTGCTATTTTTAGATTTATCATGTTCCTTTGGATCATTAGCATCAGAGCTCTCGCCCTATCGGCCTCTATAATCTCACCGGGTCAAAGGCGGTAAAGTAACTTTCTTTCCTTATGCATAAAAGTGTATGTGTTACTACTACCATGGTGTAAAGCATCATTATCAAATTCCCAAGGTCGACCCAATAAAAGAGAGCATGCTTGCATGGGAACCACATCACAATCAACATGATCAACATAAGCACCAATGGAAAATGGACTCGGCATGTTTGCGTTACCTTAGCTTTTCCGAGTCATTTAACAATTGAATATGGTATGGATGTGGATGCGGTCGCGTGGTCAAGCCAAGCTTCTTGACCAAATCAAAACTCACCAAGTTGTTGCAACTTCCTCCATCAATGATGACACGTGCGCGCGGTTCTTGATTGCAAAGAAGGTCTGAAACAAATTATGGCGTTGAAGTTTATCGGGTTGTTGTACCTGCGTCGAGGACACGCTGCACAATGATGCTCCGTGGCGTCGCCGTGGACACCCCACCAGGGCGAGGTCGTCATCACCACCGCCATTGTCGTCCGAGGCAGCAGCAACATCATCATCCTCCTCGACATCCGGCGTCGATGTAGCCTCCATCTTCGTGGCGATGTATGCCCGCTGGCTAGGGCAATTCTTCTGCACATGACCAAGGCCATGGCAGCGGTGGCACTGAATGCTGGAGGAGCGGCCCGTTGAAGCCACGGAAGAAGAACTCTTAGCTGGACCCTGCAATGAATTTTTTGTAGAATCTGCAAGGCGTGTCGTGGAAGGTGGCTTCGGTGGCGCTGCTGCCATCTTGTTCACAGGTGGTGGAGCAGAACGAAAACTCGAAGAAGGCTTGGGCGCTCGCCGATGTAGTCATTCGCGGCGTGTAGAAGGGTCGTCCGGTGCGTGCCTTAGCCGATTCTCAGTGCGTCCTCGCAATTCTTTTCGCAAGCATAGCAAGGTGGAACAACCGGTTGACAATAGTAAATTCTTTATAATCAACAATGTCCTCGAATTTCACGCAGTAACCCCGTAGAAACGACAAATCTTATCCTCCGTGTCCTCAACAACCGCACAACGCACCATACCCTTTTGAAGCTCAGCATAATAGTCTTGAACAGAACTATCACCTTGTTCTAAGCGCTGCAATTTTTTTCTCAATTCAAGTTTATATGAGGGAGGAACAAAACGATTACGCATAGCTTCTTTTAACCGCTCCCATGTATCAAGTTGTAATCGCATGGTACTTAGTTCATTCCACCAGATAATAGCAAAGTCCTTAAACTCACTAGTAGCTTGTCTAACTCTATGTTGCTCAGGAATTAAGTGAGAGTTAAACTTCGCTCTCACCGTCATCTCCCAATCAAGATATATTTCAGCATCATAAAGACCGAGAAAAGATGGAATGGTAAACTTGACTTTAGCAAAGGGTCGTCGTTACCATGACGGTTCGGGTTATTACCTCCCATACTATGTCGGTTTTGCTGAAGACGACGACGTAGTCGTGCATCTTGTGTCGCCCGCCTATCAATGTTGCCATCTGCATCATACTCTGTGGCTTCATCATGATGATGGCCGTCATTAACAGGTGGTAGGCGTGCCTCCAATGTGTCCATCCGACCAGTGAGGTCAGCCATCCGCCGCTCCACCCGCTCAATGCCTTCCGTTGTGTTCAATCGGGTAATGGCGGCGACGATGGTGTCCAATCTCGCCGAGATCGGTGAGTGAAGCGTTTTGTTTGTCGGCGCAGCTTATAGCCGGCCGCGACTAACACACTCGTTGAAATCGACCGGTGTCCCGTCCTCTTCGCTTCTCGCCATGGTTAGTGGAAATACAGGAAAACAAAAGGATTATCCCTATCAACTACAAAGGAAGGGCAGTGGGAACCCGCAAAGGAAGTGACTTACCAAGCTCTTACAAGTGTTCTTACCAAAGCAAGGCAAAGGATACCTGGAGAGTGTGATCCGGCGATTGCAAGGGTCAGAACTGTGCTATCCGGAAGTAGGTATATGGAGCTTGGCAGGCTAATTATATTAGTGGAACACAAATCAATAACAGATAGTAATGCTGAATAAATGTCCAAAGTACTGGTCCTAGTTGCTGGTCTAAATGTGTCCTATAACAGGTATGATATGATCATGAACAAGGAGTCAAAAACAGAATAGTAAGGCAAAGACAGCAACAAAGATGGCCAGGAAATGAGAACTTAACTCAGCATAAGCACAAAACAATTGAAGCTCTGTCACCTAAAACTGTGCTCTGTGACGGTTCTTTTTTGGCCACCGATAACATTTGCAGCACTATCCTAGGTGCCGAAAATTTCTTTTTTTCTTTTTATTTTTATGTATTTTTTCGCAAAGCAGAGCACAGGAATAGGAACCACACAACGTTTCACCTCAATCTGATGTAAGGTGTGGTCTACAGAAAATGATGAATGTGCTAAAAATTCGGTGATGAAATTTCGGAGCTCGAGTACTCAACTTTCCAGGCCGAATTTGGGCAAAATAAATTCGCCAAACCCAACAAAATAGATTCGGATGTAAAATTTAATTTCACCCAACTTCAAAAAAAAAATCACCTGATTTCAAGTCCGTATGCGAAAGTTATGGCTGTTTGAAGTAGGGCCTCCGAGTTATGGTTTTTGTGATGGCCGAAACTACGATCGGGTAGAATCAATCGGTGAAAATTAGGGCCGAAGCTCGTGGAAACGTGGGGGATGGTGCTGGGCGATCACGAGACACAATGGATGACTCAAACAGAGGGTGGGATATGGGTGGGAAAAAAATTGACGGCTAGGGTTTGTATGAAAGGTAGCGGAATCAAGACAATCCGACTCGGGTTTGTATGAAAGGTAGCGGAAGCAAAACAACCCGAAACAAAACACGATCTAAACCAGCAACACAAATCGACTAAGGACACAAACTCAACACTACGGACTCTGGAATCAAATTGTGCAAAAGGCTAAACACGATCTAGGACAGGAAACAACCTATGACTACAATTTTTTAGGGCTTTTTCTTGGACTCTAGGATGAAATCAAAAACAACAAGATGGGTAAACTCGAACCTGGAGGAACACCTGAAGCTCTGATACCACTTGATGGGTTCGGGGTCCCGATCTTCCAACAGGTTCTGGATATGTTCGATTTGGTGGCGGCGCGACACAAATCGATTCGGCTTCCGAACAACACATCCCGAACCCCGCAATCGCAGCACCACGTCTCCTCAGGTTATCAACCGTGCGCAGCCCGGTTGACCTCGCCAAGAAGGCTAATCCTCGCCTGCGAATCAAAGAACACAAGCAAGAACAAGCAAGATCACAACTGAATTGCAGATCTATTGATTTAGCACTCGAAAGTTGGGGTCTCACAAACCGATGAACGGCGAAACGGTTCATAGACAGATTTAATCTAAGCAAAACCCCACCCTAATGGTGGGGGTGGTGGCTGTATATAAAGGAGTAAGGGGCGTGCAAAACCCCTGGACGCATCCTTAATGGACTCCAACACGATACAAAGCCGAACGGCCCAAAAGACGGTGTCGCAGCACCCTGACAGATTCTGAATGTCCAATTGTTTCGACGATTACCGTTGACTCAGAAGGAATTTTGATATGATACCAGATCCATTGGAAAGGTTATCTTCTCAGCTTTCCATACATATGTGGAACGTCCAAAACGGAGTCCGGATGCGATCTGGGTGTCCGTTTTAGTGCGGCCTGGTCCTGGACTCCGAATTGGATTCGATGTCGGCTTGAGTTGGACATCCAACATGATTCGACCACCCTTGCTGGACTTGTGCACCTCGTAGCCCTTCCTCAAGTACTTCCTGATCCTCTCTATAGTTCTTAATCATAATTAAATCATTAGGTAGTAATCGATTCTTAAATGAACAAAAAGAAGTACTTAGGAACGAGCTCACCTGTAAATTCAATTGTCGGGTGCGAGCTCTAGTGATTGGTCCTTGAATATCAAGTGGAGGAGTGTTGTGTATATCCGAAGAAGTGATGTCCTCATCATTAGGTACCTTCAAAAAATTTGTATAATTTTTGGAGCTTATTTTCTATACATAAAAATTCCACAAAGTAATCAGCCAAACCGAGCCCGCCTTCTTCACTTACTCTTTCCGCTTTAGGTTTTTTGATGGTGTATTTTTAGGAATATGCCTTATTTGTAACATCCTAAATTCTAGGGAATTCAAAATTTGTAAAGTTTAAAACTTTTTGCTTGCATCTTATTTCCTTGGCTTATATTATAGTTTCTTTGGAAGAATAATTTGGAAAAGAAAGATGCAATTGATATAATTTAATTTAAATGAAAATTCGAATATGAAAAGATGATCCATAAAGTGGAATAGGAGAATTTATAGTATAAACCATTTTAAAAACTCAAAAATAAGTTCATGAAGCTAGAAATAAAATTTTAAACATTTTTGAACATGTTTCTAAAATTCACCAAATGAAAATAGTGATTTTAATGAAAATAGAGATATTTAAAGATTGTTCGAGGCAAATATAAGATAGATAAAATCTTGGAAAATTTTCACAATAGTCTTCACCATTCTGGGCACCTCCAAAAAAATTTTAAAATTGTTGGAGCTCATTTGGTATGTATAAAAATTCCTCAAACCTCTCATCCAAGCAAATATGCTTTCCTCACTTAACTCTTTCCACTTCCTCTTTTGCAAAGGAATATTTTTGAAGTTTATGCTTTCTTTCTATCCATTTAAAACCCGATGCTGAACTGGACCCCACCTCTCAGGATGTCACTCCTTTGCTCACTGACACAACTGGCCCTGTTGTAGGAAGCACCTTCCACCTCCGACAAACGCTTGCAAAACTATGGTATTGTTGATGGCACCAGATTTTGATGCCTTCGCTCATGGCCGGTTTCCTGCTCTACTGCCTGATGTCAAGTCACTGCCTTACTACACAGTAGCTCCCCGCCTTGTCTTCTTCTATTCTTCTCACTGAAGCTCGCGAGAACTCACAAATCATTATTGGCCATCCCATGCCTACCAAGCATCATAAACTGTGTCATCATCTCCCTTGTCTCGCCCTCATCTTATTTTCACAAGAAGCCAAGCTGTCACCACCAATGCCGGTGAGCATGCTCTGCCATGGCCCGAGCTCTCCAGTGAACCTTTCATATTTCTAACCATGTCACTTTGTGTTCCATATCTCCCAAAGAATTTCCCCTCAACTTATTTTGTGATTCATGTAGACACTCATTGGATTTGAGCTGTCCTCCTCGAGTTTGGTCAAAACCAATGACGATGATGCCATCGCCTCTTCGGTGAGACCTAGCCAGATTTCTCTCCCTCATAGCATCCTTGACCTTCCCTTAAGCTAATGCACCCCTTCTCCATAGCTGTCACTCACCATGGAGCTCCATCACTCTAGACGTCCTTTGCATCGTCGCCACTTCTCGTCGTCCAACCACTCCAAAGCCTCTTCGTTATTGCCAACCTCCTCGGTACACTCTTAGTAGTCCCTAGATACTTGCACGCTAGTTAGGTTTGGGAATACCCCACCGCTACATAGCTTTGACTATAGCTTTCCCTAGAGCTAACGTAATCTCCCAATTACCCTCTCATGCACTCCTTCGCCTAGGCCTAAGACACTCCACCACTCCGCCACCTCTGTCCACCATTTTGGCTACCGCCGCTGCCCAGAGGTGTGCGGTGACACCGCCATTCCATTTCGCCCATGTCATAACCACTATGCCGCCTCCCTTGCCACTAACAAGCTTGTAGGAGCTTTGCTCTGAATTATGTGATTTCACTATCAGAACAATTATAGGATAATTAAAATAGTTAAGCCCTAATTAGTTTAATTAATCCTTTCTTTAAAACAACATGCATGTTTGACATGTGGCCCAAGTTAATTAGTTAATTGAAATTATATTTAAAACCAAGTTTAAAATATGAGAGTATGACGTCTACGACCCACATGTAAGAGAATAAATTAGCACTAATGACGGTTCAAGAACTAATAAGTCTATGACAAGTGGGCCTAGTTAAAATCCATTAATGAATTTTAATTAAACTGAAAATTAATATTCAAATATTGCAAATAAGATTCAATAGAGAGCAAAATCAAATATTTTAGCATAATATGAAAGAGCATGATTTTAGAAATTTCTATAGACAAAAATCAATTAATTTACAGTTCATATCAAAAGTTACATGCATTTAGATTTTATTAGGTTTGGAAAATCTTGGAAATTGAAAAATGGCACTGTTCATAGGGTGACATCGAATGTGCCTTTCGAGAAAATAATCTTTATGACAAAGGTGGTGCATTTTGCTTGTTCTGAAGGCTATTTGTGAAATTCCAAGTTTTTAGTACGTTTTAAAGGGGTCGGGCCCATATGTCGTAGGCTCATCTGGTTAAACTAATTTTTAAAAGAAAAACCAATGTGTGGGATTCGCCAATCAGTGTCTAGGTAGTGGGAGAAGGAGTGGTGTGCACTGACAAGTGGTGCCACTTATCAGTGACTCTGAGCTGTGCGCTGTCAGTGTCCAAGTGAGTGCTGTCAACGGCGAACGGCAACAAGGTGTGTGAAGGGGATGTGTAGGGAAGCAAGAGGGGACCTCGGGAAAGCCTTGGGTGGGCTCGATCATGGGTGAGCATCACCGAAGAGGGTTGGTGGATGGGCAGTGATGACAATATTCATGGTGGATGGTGACGAGGGGAAAAGGTGCCAAGGGGGCAAAATTGGTAGGGAGATAGCATACTGGGACCGAGGGGGTTCCATTTTGGGGTGTGGCATGGTCAAGAGCTTATTGAGGAGGCTCGTTGGCGATGACCCAAAGTGACGATGGTGAGCTTCCATGGTGGTGGTGCTCTGATGAAGGGAAGCTAAAATTTGGGAGGGGAAAGAGGTTAGGGGATCTTGGAGAGGTGCTACTTGCACAAGATACTGAGGAATGATCCACTTATGTGGCGTATTGACCTTGGCTTGGACATGACCAACGTCGGGGAAGAAAAGGCTTTTATGGCCAAATTGATGCTCAGGCTCTAGAGGGGAGGAGGAGATGGTGTGGAGTGTTGGCACTCAGCTTGAGTGGCCTTTTATATAGTCACAAATTGGCTAGCGACGTTCATGGCATTAGCGTGAATTTGGGGGGCACTGTTGAGTCCATTGGTAAGGAGACAAGCATGACTTTCAACTTTTGCAGGGACGTGCTGAGGCCAGGTGGCAGTGATGGCACAGCATCCTGAGGGCAAACGTGTCAGTAGGGTCATGAACAAGCGGGCACGAGCTTGGATTGATTCTAGGCATTGCAGTCGCGTCTGTAGCATGCAATGGCTTTGCATGGACAAGATGAGTTAAAGTAGAGGTCATGATGAACCTAGGGCAGGTGGTAGTGCCAGTTGCATGGCGTCGTGCACATGGCGCCCGTTGCGGTGCTAGAGTAGAGGAGAGGGGATGGGCGTAGGGAGGAGGGGGTTGATGGGCACATGGTTCAAGATGGCTCAATTCATGAGGCAGAGTGGTCCCATGACACGACGGGACATCGGTGATGGCCGTGGCGTGGACACGTGGGCGCATTAGGCGGACCGGTGGGGCCTGGATGGTAGCGAGAGAGAGAAAGAGAGGAGATAGGGAGGCTGGTGAGTAGGGTCAGGATGGTATTGGCTGAGAATAAGGGAGGAGAGGGGAGGCTGACAGGTGGGGCCATGAGAAAATATTTAAATAAGTAGATTTTCCCATTTGATTTACATGCAAACTTCAAGTTTGAATTTCTAGAAGGAAAATATGGCGAAGATAGGGGAGAGGATAGGTACCATTGGTCATGGAGGTACTGGTAACGGTTTTGCCAGCTTCAGACATTGCAAGCCTCATGGCAATTTGGAGACTATTGTGTTGTAGTTCGGCTATCTTCATTAGTAGTATTCTTATGGGGTAGACTTCGGGTACATGATCTTGTCCTTCACAAAGAAAACAAGCGACAATGCCTATAGGGCTATTTCTGGGATCATGGTCTTTATTGCAGTTGGGGCAGTTCACATGGCAATGAATTGCATAATGTCCCTTTTTCGCCACAACGGGTGCATGTCAATTATTTCCTAGGACAATCTTTTGGCTAATGATATTCCTCACAATTGGGACAATAGGGAACTAGGCACATGTAGCAGTAGTGTCCTGTTTGCCCACACATAAAGCAAGTGCGACATTTGGCTTGTTGTATTGGGGGACAACATTCGATGACATGTCCTATCTTATTGCATTCAAGGCCAGTAGCATTTGACTGAGCTTCTGAGATCGGTAGTAGGGATCTCATAGGCAAAGCTTGTCCCTTGCTAGTGCATTTGTGATTGGTGTGCCCTCTTGTCGAATCCAGGAGCAACAACTCCGAAACCCTTTGTGTTAATCGCACTATCCTAGGAATAGCTAGTGCACACAGGGTCAACAGGAATGCATATCACGCACAATAACCACTCTTTATTATAAAATAAAGTAAGGGCCTTATGGACAAAGTTTTACAAGAATGGCTTGAGGCCAAACAAAAGTAGACAGCGGAAGATAATCAAAGTAGCAGCACATCCAGCCTTCCCACAAGGTGAATGACAGTAAGACGTGGCCTACTCGTTGCAATCCTCACCGAAGTCGTCGAAGGCTTCCTCTTGAAAGAAGTTAAATTGAGCAACATGAGTACATAAACTACTCCACAAGTTACACCAGGGAGTTTAATAGAGTTAATGCATGCATAAGGATTTACAAAGGAAGGCATAATATGGTTATTTGCATAAAGACAACATTGGAGTAAATACCGTAAAGTAAGTGCAAAAGCTGAATTTGATAAAGTAAATAAAACAATGTTGTAAGCAAAATAGTTACCATTAGTGCAGGTCCATCCCCCACACTAACCTAACCATGGACATCCCACCCAGACCATCTTTCCAAAAGATATCATATGAATTCCATCCATCCATATGGTTTTCTATCTCTCATGGATTCCATCCATCCACAAGGTTTTCATAAACCGTTTTCGAAAACAAAGTCTAATCCATGAAAAACTTTTACTCAGCTTGCCCATGACCGTGGGCACGGCTATCCAGGATAGATTATACACTCTGCTGACGTTGTACAACTTTACCCACAAGTTATGATATTCTCATAATGTCGGCCATTACACGCTTCCGTAGGCATGCGACTGAGAAAATCATAACAAGGCCTTTACAATGCAAAGCCTTCAACCTGGCCAAGCAAACACTGAGGTTTTACCCCTGTAAGGAGTCCACCAGACCGAGACCCCCTCTTGAGCTAAGTGAGACTTCTCATGGCCTACGCCACGCTCACTTTCATCTTACAGTGAGACTCAGGTTGGGACCTGCAAATTAGTCATCTAGGATTGTCCCATACCAGCCTTGTAGTAGTACGAAAGGGCTTTGCAATATTAGCTCATACACCGGTCCTAAACTTGACTTAGGCACCAACCACATACCCCTTGTGCCTAGCAATCAAAATTGTGTCACCAAACAACAATGCATGCCAGCAAGCACCCACCACTCTAACCATTTGCCTAAGTCTAAACCAAGTTTTTATATTTTGTTTGGAAACATTTCATAATCCTTTTTGACTCACCAAAGTCAAGAATACATTTCAAAAGCTTATCATTTTATGTGAAAGGATATCCCAACACGTAATTATTCTAAGCATGGCTAAGCATTTCTAATAAATTTCTAGTTAATACTAATTTAATAACTAGGTTTTATCTAGGGTTGACAAGGTGTAAAGGTATTCAATGTCAAATTTGGTTGTCCAAAGGATTTAGGCATAACTAGAGTTCAAAACTGAATTTAAACTAGACTTGAATAAAAGTACACATGCATAATAATTTAAAAGCAACATAAATAATTTAAATTATTAGGATCAACATGGTCAAAGGTGTAACTTACCTTGCTCGAAGACCTGGTGGGAGTCGTCGCGGTCGTTCTCTCTAATTTCGTCGAAATCTGAACCAAACAAATAAAATTCAAATAAATTTAAAAAAATCAAAAAGAGTCTACATTTGGGTAGATTAGGATTTTAGAATAATTTTAGAAATTTGAACTAGTCAAATCGGAGTTAAAATGAGGGAATACGGGTTATGGAAGTTTAAAAAGAGAGAAAAAGAAAAAGGCTATTTTCTAGAATTGTTTTTGTGCTAAAAATGAATATTTATGACGTCAGCAGATATTTAAATTTTTTGGCGCAATTATTTTAAAATGAAAAAGCTGACGTTGTAGAGCCGCTGACGTGGCCGCCTTGGCACGCCACACGGCTTTCACGTGGGCACGGGGGCGGCAAGCTCGCCAGAGCGCGGGCGCTGGCGGCGGCTGACGAGGAGCGGCGGGTGTGCATGAGGCGGCGGCGGTTCGAGCCTTACCGGTGCTGGGGCTCGGGGTGGCCAGAGTGAGGCGGCAGCAGAGGAGAGAGGGGGCTGGCTCTGGTGGTCGGGTCCTTTGGCCGAGGAGGGGAAGAGGGGCGGCGGGGAGAGGGGATGCGGAAGGAGGCTCCCCTGGGGTTTTTTGCATATGTGGATGTCGCCGCACTTAGCCGCGATCGTACCGGTATAGCATCGTATATTGCCGTAATACGATGCACACTCTTACCTTGTTGGGTAAGGGTGCTGTGGAGTATACGCATTCATACACATTGTATTGTGGAAAGATCATTTGTATACATATGCAATGTATTGTGATGAAGTTATTTTGTAGGCAAATACAACTTCATAGTTGTAATGTGGAATATACAATTTCATAGTTGTAATGTGGAATATACAACTTCATAGTTGTAATGTAGAATTGGCTCATGTGAGCTACTTGTGGTGTGAGGAATGTGGATGTGGTCATGGAATGGGGTTCGTCCCTTGTGGTTTGGTGGGGGTTGTGATTGTGGCATGAGATTCTTTTCTCTTGTAGTAATTGTTGATAGCAGTTGTGGATGTGAGAAATAATAAAGTAGTGAAGTAAAACATACATATATTTTATTGTCTTTGGTGGTGGTAGTGGTTGAGGTTTTAATGTAGTCAAACAAAATTTATTTGCTATTGTTTTACCGTTGTTGGTGGTGATTTGAGGTTGAGGATATAAACGTGGTCATTGTGGAAAATAAAATGTTGATGATTAAACTGATGTAGTTTAATTAGCTTGTTAAACAGTTTACTTGCTGAGATTTTTATCTCACCCTTGTTTCCCCCCTTACAGGTGATCATTGAGCATGCATGGGAAGGGTAGAGCGGCACCACCTTAATGCACTTGGATCATAGATTTATGTTGTAATAAAGATGAAGAGATTCTAGCCATTTGCCTAGCTATCTCGTCAAAGTTTACTTTAACTTATTAGTGTTAAACTTGTAAACTATTCTTTGGTAGATTGTTAGAGGTTGATTTAAATTATTAAATTGATTATCACTATTCTATTTTGCTTAATTGATTATGCTTCCGCTTATCCTATCTTGTTTAGGAATTGTTGCCAGATTATTTTATCTTGTAATTTGGCTAGTTGAGGAGTGGTTTTAATGGCATCCCAGGGGTCCTGGGGTGTTACAATAATTTATGTGCTTGGAATTAGTGCTTGCGTATGACAAAATATTGAAGTTGTATTTAATAGTGTGGAAAGATGTTCCAGTTGCAACAACATAAATCTGTTTGATGTATGGTAGCCGTTGTTACATGGTACGATCATTGCATATCATGTACTAAGCGGACATTCAAGATTTATTCCTATTCTATGGGGATGGTCTTGTGCGTGATGGACCATACAGGGCGGGCATATCACACTATGATTGGATTGTGATCCAGGCACCATGTCTGAAGGACATGAGCCTATTAGAGTTGAGGTGGTGTGTGCGTTCCGCGTTCGATCGGACCACTCCAAGCAAGAAGCTATGCATCGAGGCTTTATATGCCTCAGTGGTGGGTAACTCAGGGGAGACCTTTTGGCAACTTCTGAAGGTGACAAGGGATGCGTCATAGGGCAATTACATGGAGGTTGTGTACAACCCTATAGCTATGATATATAAGAGGCCGATGGTGTATGTCCAGTTTGTGGATAGGACAAAATCATCCGGCATGGGTGGTTCCAGAGGAGCTGCTGCTGATGAAGTGCCTAGGTTGGTGTCCGTTGGTGGGTGTTGGTGTAGATGTTGATATTGCTCCCAATATTTCAATTATTGTATATTTCTTGCAAGATATACTATGCATGCATGTATGTTTCACTAAAGTTGTTATATTGTAGGTAACGGTTCTTATATCCACTTGTATACATTGATCTTCCTTGCAGAATTGATATCCCCACTATTGTACCCCTTAGGTCATGATTTAGATATTATCTAATGTTAAATTGGGTATATTACATTGAATATATGGTCTAGATGCATAGTCACCGACTAGTTTTCGCTAAATTTAACATTCAAGAAAACTTGAGCGAGGTTATGGGAAATTTCAAAATGTTGGACTAGAGGAGGAACATCATTAGTTTGGTATCTCGCATATAGATAGGGGGAGATTATTGTTTGGCTCAATTAAGAACCAAACACTATTGCTGTACATCTATGTCTACCCATACAACCACATATGCTATATGGGCTCTGGCTTTAGCTGACTAAGTTATCTTGGACTAGCCTTGCATTTTGGTACATTAAAGTAGTGAGAGCATTCTAGGAAGGTTTGCTTGTAGGGGCAGCCTTCACCAAGGTGTTGGGACCAAACCTTGCTAATACAATTATGAATGGTCACTTAGGGGAAGGACACGCCTAAGTGAGGGTTTGTCATTCATTGGGCTGGTGCAAGGTTAGGACTGCGTGGCATAAAGGCTTTGTGGTAATCACTTTCATCACACACCCAAGGAAGCATGTAGTTGCCGACAGTATATTTGATTATCTTATGTGGATAAACTTATACAACCTCTCAAGAATAATAAAACTATATAAATAGCCATGCTCAAGATCATGAGCATAATTAGATGCATCTACAATGGGTCTAGCTTTTATTTTTGACTCTTCATTTTACTCTACTTGTCTTCTGCTATGATTTTACTCTTGATACTTATATTTATTTGGCCGATCAGCCTTATATTGTAAACTTTATATGCATCACTTATGTACTTATCATTTTTGTTGTAAATTAATTATATGCAATGTGTGTGGATGCGATCTCAATATTTTGATTGTGCATACTAGCCACTGATCATGGGACTAGTATGAAACAAACACACGAATTTCGGGTATTCAACGCCTGGGTCACCACAGGGAGAATGGCTAGCATCAATGTTTTTGGCCAGAGATAAGGAAGACAATGACAAACTAGTGCTATACTGCATTTTAGAGCAATTAAATGAGCAAGAGGCTTCAAGAGAGTGTGAGACATGTCTACATGGTAGAGCAGAGAGGGTCTCTCTTGAGAGGCTAGAACGCGGTGGCGGGCTCCCTGGCATCAAGATCAACACTTCTATTCCTAGCGATTCAGGGAGCTATGATATCAGAGAATCCGTGCGAGAGAATGAGTAGGTGAGCTTATGAGAAATGACACGCTTGGTTGATCTGAAGGATGGGCAGGCATGGAAATGAAGGGTAGAGTGGTCAAGGGCTAGTGCGATGTGTCTTATCGCGTAGAGAGGGGAACAGGGGGAGAGAGGCACAATGATGGGATAGCTCACTACTTGTGCTCGTCATGACACAGATGGCATGAGGTATGGTGGCAGGGGGTGCAGCTTCGATGTGACATGGCTGGCGCGAAGCAACTCGGTTAGGATGGCGTCAGCGACATGGCGTGGGTACTTCTCGCGTGCATGTTGCTGGAAGAGGGCAGAAAAGAGCTGAGGTGGTGTCGGGGTCCACAGGGCAGCGAGGGAGTCATGGGTGAGAGGAGGGTGCAAGCGCGAGGCGGCCATGGTGGTGCTCGGTGTGGCAAGAGGTAGAAGGAGTCTGATGTGTGGGCTCAGCACGTCAGCGAGAGAAGGAGAAAAGTCCTAATGGGTGGGGTCTGATCACACTCATCAATGATAGGAATTAAGTGAATGGAGAGAATACATATTCATGAAAATCCGCCTTCACCAGGCTGAAGGCGGAAAAGACTAGGGATGAAGCTGTTTGGTTCGGCTGATTTCTTTGTGGAATTTTTAAATACAGCAAATAAGCTCTAACAATTATGACAATTTTTGTGAAGGCTCTTGACTTAGAGTAGAATCATTTGTAATTTTTTACGATTTTATCTGTGTTAAATTTTCCTCAAATATTTCATGAAGTTCGCTATTTTATTTCCAGCACCAAGAATTTATATTTGATTTTTTGGGATGTTCTACAAATGAAGTTCAAGAAATGGTTTTCACTATGAATTATCCTATGCCACTTTATGGATCATCTTTCTATATTCGAATTTTATTTCAATTTGAATTTTATCAATTGTGTATTCCTTTCCAAAATTAGTTTTATAAACTATTTCAGAGAAACTCCAGTTAAAAGCCAAGAAAACAAAATACAAGCAAAAAGTTTTAAATTTTACGCATTTTGAAATCCTAAAATTTGGAATGTTGCAGTTTGCAAAGAATATTATGCATGTGTATATGTTTGTTTAAAATCGCCATACTTGTGGGTAACATAAGTTATTCCCACTTGTATGCATTACCTCTCCTTGTGAATTCGATATCCTTACTACTATAGCCCTTTGAATATAATGTGGACAGTAGCTAATGTCCTCCTTGGGAATAATTGTTACTTCTAATATTTAGACACTTAGCCTCACAATAGTTTTTGTTAAGAATTGAGAATTGATTTAAACTTGCTCTTGGAATTGGGCTATTTGAAATATTGGACCAGAGGGGTATCCTCTGTTAATTTGGAATAAAATGAAATGAAAAATCCTAGTTTTTGTGCAGGCGATTTATATTATAAACTAAAAAAATATGAGAGTGTGATCTCACATGTATATAGGGAGAGATTCATGCCTAGGTCGATTAAGGACCAAAGTCTATTTTCACACAACTAGGTCTAACCATACAACCACATGTGCTATTATAGACTAAGTCTTCACTAGGTCTTCACTTTCCTGTGCTTAGCTAACTAAGTTATCTAAAACTAGACTTACATTGTAAGCCATAGTAATAAGAGCATACCAGGTAGGATGCTCGTAGGAACACCCTTTACTGAGGCATTGGGACCAAAGTTTGCCAATATAATAGTGAATGTCTCATTAAAGGAAGGGTATCCGCTGAAGTGAGGGTTTGCCATTCACCAGGCTGGTGCAAGGTTAAGTCTAGATGATGATAATCACTTCGTCACACGCCTAAGGAAGCATATCTTGGCCAATAGTATAGTTGATTATCTCATGTGGGTAAAGCAGTACAATCTCTAAAGAGTGTAAATCTATTTAAATAGCCAAGGTCACAATCATGAGTATGCTTGGTGCAGCTATACTGGGTCTAGTTTTTATTTTCGACAACGGTTTTGTGGAAAATGTGGGATGGTATGTTGCAACGTCTGTGCCATGGTTGAGGCTGAAATTTAATCATTGATCGCAGCCAAGGAGGGTTGTGATTTACTCTTATTCAAAGTTATATACTTGTGACCTCTTTACACAGCAATCGCACTTTTAATTTTCATTGCAAATTATAACTTATCAGTATTGCAAATAAAAACTTGCTTTGTGCTGAAAATAACATGTAGTGTAGAGCCTCATCCTTTATTTAGCCTTGTATTTATATATTATGCCGTGATATACTACATGTCTTTCTGAGTATTTAATGTACTCAACCTTATTTAAATGTTTGCTCGAGAATGAAGAAGAAACAATACCCGACAATGCATACTTTGCACCTGGTACCGGAGGGTAGGATGATGGGTCATTCTAGGGCCTAATCCTTATCGATTGCCTGTGAGGAATGGATGACATACCGCTGGATATATTTTCATTTATTTACCTTGTCTTCCGCTGCACTTTGTTGGTACTTGTATTTATTTGGCCGGTGGGCCTTTTCGTTGTAAACTTGATATATATCGCATATGTATGACCTATTGCTATAAGTTGTATGAATGCAATATGTATGGATACGATTTTAACGTTATGGATATGTGTACTAGCCACTGATCATGGGACTAGTACGGTGCACACACGTGGATTAGGGTATTCAATGACGGTGGTCTGACACATACCAATTAACAAATGGGAAATGCTTTTTTTATTCCACTACGAATCCATAATATGAGATAGTGATAGCTAGGAACACAACTAAAATAGAAAGAGCTTAAAATAAGCCATATATCTTATTCTAGCTGGCTGATTTAAATCTATATTTGTACTTTATGGGATAATTAACAGAGATATGAAGCTCTGGTCATGAATGCTTCTCAAGAGCGCTAGCTTACTCCATGGAAGACCTATTGTGCTAAGAGGGTATTCACAGTCTGCACCTTTCGTTTTGTTGGTGCTAGTGGCTGTCCATGTATGGGGAATGCAGGTAGGTATCATCTTAATTAAGACAATTTCGTGATAGATATATTACATTTTTTATATATCATGATATAGAAGCTTTAGCCAGTTTTGGAACAAAACAAAATCGAGAAGAAGTTAACCTGAAAATTTATTCCTAGCAGCACAATTTTGTTAAGCGCATGGCATTCAGTACACAATTGATAGCCAGCTAGACATCCGTACCCTATGTTTCAGCTCTAGCTATAGTCCATGAACCAACTGAAGGGCTGCTGACCATGGCTTTCCGCTGCGTCGGTGTATGGGGAATGCTGCGTCGATTACCCTATGTTTCTGCAGACTTTATTCTTTAGACATTGTCGAGAAGTAGCAGGCTTTGCAGCAACTTGACTGACCTGATGGGCTACGTTTGAATTCCACTTGTTCCAAGGTGTACATATCATGGAATTTGGCTACAGAGATGAAATATATGTATTGGCCAATATGTATTTCATAATTTGCAGATTTTTGTATATATCATGGAATTGGTTTGAAGGAAGATACATCACTAATTCAGCTAAGCTAGCTACCCATGCACTACTACAGAAAACCTAGTACTAGACGGTCAATCACAGACGGTTTGACAAAACCGTCTGTGACCGACACTAACACAGACGGTTTTAATTTGGACACCGTCTGTGTAGGCGGCGTCGGAGATGACGAGTATCACAGACGGTTGTTACTGATGAACCGTCTGTGATACTTCAGTATCACAAACGGTCTGTATTAAAAACCGTCTGTGAAAATTTTGAATTATCACAGACGGTTTGTAATAAAAAACCGTCTGTCATAATAACAGTCAATCCAACATGTACAGAGACAGGGGATCACAAATAAAAAGCAAATTTATTAATTTCAATTCAAGGCAAATTTATTACAAAAGTCGCAGAGATAAAGAGATTCCCAGATTCTAATCTTCTGGGCTTCGTACGCTTCTTCTTCGACTTTGGGACTTGGAGGAGCCCACGAGTTCTCGAACGCCGTTAAGATTGTCCTTGTCCTCGCGGTTCCTCCTCCAAAGATTGGCAAATGATCGATGGCGTCGTCATAATCTCGTAGAGGATAGCATTATAAGATTCCTCAGAATCTGCCGTTTCTATTTGAACGGCAATGCTATCCATCACTCTCTCCAATGCCACAATTGCTTCTTCCGCTTTGTGCACATTGTATATAAGAACCAGGGTGATGGCTGTTTCCCTGTCTTGAGTGGCAGCGACACGCCTCCATTGACGGCGGATGATCAGGTCGAGCTGACGGATGCAAGAAAGTTGGGGAAGGAGAGCGGGCGTGACCGGAGAAGCTGCTCCAGATGTAAATTGCTGGCCGCCTGTGTAAGATTCCGGCCGAACAACTCTTGATGAACAGATGAGAGGAAGGAGATGATCACCATATTGGTAGTAAGAACAGTAGGAGATGTGATCACAAGAACATCACAGATGAGAGGACAGTACGTATGTAGAAGACCTGGCGCGCATATTTAACCTTCAACACAGACGGTTCGTATACCAAACATTAATGAAATAGACGCTTCGTATAACGAAGGAGAGATACGTTACACGAAACACAAGAGATACGTTCTGACTTTTCATTATCACAGACGTCTCTGTTGGCGGCTTCGCAGACGGTTCTAAATTTATAACCGTCTGTGATAGCATAACATATCACAGACGGTTCTAAATTTATAACCGTCTGTGATAGTAAAATTTCACAGAACCGTCTGTGATAATCCTCCCTATAATTATCTCCGGCTAGGGTTTTCCGCGCCGTATGCTGCAGTTATATTCTACATCTATATCCCGATCTGTCTCGTCGCCTCCGCCACCCCAAGCCCTCGCCGGCGCCTCCGCTCGCCCGCCTCCCCGAGCCCTCGCCGGCCGTCGCCTCCCCGAGCCCTCGCCGGCCGTCGCCTTGTAGTAATAATATATGCCAGATAGACCTTCAAAGGGCATGAAGCAAGTGCTACACTCCAGTGTATCGGGTGCAATGAACTTGATACACTGGTTTGTAGCATTTGCTTCATAGAACTTTGTTTAGAGACATTGTAGTAATAATATATGCCAGATAGACCTTCAAAGGGCATGAAGCAAGTGCTACACTCCAGTGTATCGGGTGCAATGGACTTGATACACTGGTTTGTAGCATTTGCTTCATAGAACTTTGTTTAGAGACCTTGTAGTAATAATATATGCCAGATAGACCTTCAAAGGGCATGAAGCAAGTGCTACACTCCAGTGTATCGGGTGCAATGAACTTGATACACTGGTTTGTAGCATTTGCTTCATAGAACTTTGTTTAGAGACCTTGTAGTAATAATATATGCCAGATAGACCTTCAAAGGGCATGAAGCAAGTGCTACACTCCAGTGTATCGGGTGCAATGAACTTGATACACTGGTTTGTAGCATTTGCTTCATAGAACTTTGTTTAGAGACCGAAGCTAGATCATTGAAATCTGTGTATATATATAGATTCATGATGACCGAAGCTAGATCATTGAAATCTCCAATTTATTTATTTTCTGTGGATATTTTATTTCATTTCAATTCAATTGATTCATTTGCGAAAGTTCTATCTTATGTTTGTGAATGAAATGTGATGTGAATTGTATGTATACATATACTTTGTTCATCTGCTTGTTTCAGAGGGCATGGCTAGCATTTCCTGAGGCTAGCCAAAAAACAGAAATGGATTTAGGGGTAGACAAGGACATCACAGACGGTTTTTAACTAAAAACCGTATATGATACATAAATATCGCAGACGGTTTTTAACTAAAGACCGTCTGTGATATATAAATATCACAGACGGTTTTTAGTTACAAACCGTCTGTGATATTTATGTATCACAGACGGTTCGATAGCCGACCGTCTGTGATAAGCTTCGACTATCATTGACCCATAAATTCAGACGGTTCACAAAACCGTCTGTGATGACGTTTTTGAACCGTCTGTGATGACCTTTTCTGTAGTAGTGATGCATGCCTGCCAGCTAGAAAGGTCATAGCTGATGAGACAAAATCATCTCTAATCACGCCACAAGATGCCTATAACATCTCTTTTCGTATATCAACTGCACTTGTGCTTCCTAGCCAAGTAGAGACCTTATCTTTTACTATCGGCTGGCACTCGTTAGTACTTATTGTAACTTGGCAAGACTCCAGTTTGATCTTTTATTACAAGTAAAAGAAATGTACTAAATGCTGTTGCACATTTTATTTAATTAATATCAAGAACACATCATGGTTGTCACGAACCTACCTAGTTATTGCTAAGCTTCTATTAGAAAGTAATACTTTCTTATTGGGAAATATACCTCCTGAAGAAAGATCAGCCGCTCACTAGTCCACTGAATATGAAATCATGATTTGCTAGCGTAGTCTACGAAGACAGATCAACTTTTAAGTTGCCCTTGTTTCTCTTGTTATAAATATCATAACATATATCAGTCAGCTATGTTAATTAATCCTTTTTTTGCATCTCTCATAAACCTAATTAAATTAATCTCAGAATATATGCAACAGCATACATATTTAGATTTTTTTGCATCTATCATAAACCGAATTAAATTTAATCTCAGAATATATGCAACAGCATATTTTTTTAGATATGCTTTTGTACTTCCAAATAATTTTTTGTTCTATCATATGAGCTCGTCAAAATTTGATATTAATTGTTGGATACTGCAGTGCACGTCTATATAATAAATAGGGTATATTTTATTGTTTATTGACTTGCACCAGATCAGATGAACACGAATCCACTACATTTTATCCCAAATCTGGACCATAGATAAAAAAAAATGAATGGCTCTTGTTCGCAGGCTCATACCTTATGACAACAAAAAGAAGAATGAAAGCTCGAAGGTTGTGGTTTACTCATGGAAATACATGGTTGCGGAGTATGTTTGGAAATCATCATTTTCTGACGAAACTAACCAACAAGAAATATATCTGTGACGGTTTATTCTGAAGGAAAAGTATGAAATATTAATTTCGGTGTCGGCCAACATCAAATGGTTTCCTTGTCAGGAATATATTTCCTGACGTTTTTAACTGTAACTAAATCTTTGGTTCTTGTAGCGACATGCAAAATAGATATTTTGATTGAATCTAAATTTGCAAACAACACGAAGTGTACGAAAATAGTGCTCACTTTTATTTTATTGATACGAAGGTTTCTGAGGCAAATTGCTTTATTTTTCTCAGAAGGCTTCCGAGGCATCTATTTGGTTTGTTTCCCTTCTAAGTCTTTTGAGGCTGCTTGTTGGCCTTGAAATGCATTGCCTGCCTCAAAATGACTTCTGGTTGATTCCGTACACCATAGGTCATCCAAGCATCTTGTAATGCAGTAACCGTCGTTGATTCCGTCAGCCTTTGCTTGACCTTGTCACAGCAGTTGTCCTTCCGCCAATTATCAGAGTCCAAAATCATGCACAACTTCATGTGTCGTCCTTTGCTTTGCAGAGGCCCCTGCTGCTGGACCACGCGTGCTTTATCCATTGCTAGCAAGCTTATCCATTTTATTAATGTATAAAATTAATGTTTAACACGTATCAACCTTTGATCAGCCATACTATACTCACATCTCTCATACAGAAAATTAAGAAGAAACCATGGAAAGTAAAATTGATTGAACATAATTACTATACTATAGTGGTTAAAGAATATCATGAAGGATGAGTAAAATGTTTATATTTATACATGCAAAAGAGAGTAGCTGCTAGGAATCATTGTTGTTGTCCAAAGACAAAGATAACAATTGCGCAACTAGTGTAGTGGATCTTGATCATGCGCATTATTAAGCGAGTAAGAATCACAGGCGCACATCGAATAATTTTTTACATGTTATACACACAATAAAGTGAATGATAATCATTTTGTCGCCAATAGCACGGAAAACGACTGAATGGCACGTTTACTGAACACACTCGTTTTCTCGAATGGCATGGAAAAGAGCTATCTTTGTCAATGATGATGGACTATTGCATTCTGAATTGCAACCATAGTTTACTGAAAAATTACAAATCATTGAACGTGTAGGAATTGTTTATTAGAGAGATCCCTCCTGAAAAAGAACCAATTGTCGCCTTTACTCCATATAACATGAAATCATGATTTCCTTGCTTAGTCTGGTAAAATGGATCTAGTCAATAGCTCTACTTTCCTGTCTGTTCAAAGCATTGCCGAATATAATCTATCGTGGCATGAAAATTGAAGTATCTCTGAGTAACTAGTATAAGATATCAAAATTGAAGCGTATGAGTACACAGCACCTGTATATAACTGCCAACGACCTAGTTTTGCTAGCATATTAATATTCTCATATGATTGTTTTCAGCAATGTTAAGTTCTGTGCAAATGTATGTCACTTATATCGTCAATTTTGATGGACCTAACATGTAAATGCAGTCAATATATAGGTGTGGTAATGGTTTTAGTGTAAACTCGTGTAGGAAAACCAAACTATTTTAACATTTATTTATTATCTCATCAGTCATCACAAATTAAACTTCCGCGTAACACAACATAATTTAATTACTCTAGTACCACTTGCCATTAATGAAAAGTCGATGCACCACCGCATAGATGCTGTGCTTTCTGCATGCACCACTTGCCGTTAATGAACAATGACTGCAAGACTTCACATTAATCCAGGTACGTGTTGAACACGTACATATTAATGAAGTAGACGAGCATCTAGCTAGCAAGCAGCTGACAGACTTGCAGAAGCACAGAGCGTAGCATGGCATACACAAAGTGAACGTGAAAGCGAGCAGAATAGGACAGAAAAGCGAGAGCTGAATGCATGGGGAATGAAAGCTTTATTTTTCAGACAAGAATGCCAGAGTGATCAGCACATAGGGTCATTGTATGTGTAATTGCAAAATGTAACATATATGACAACCTAGTACGCATGGGATTCAGTGACAACTGGTAAATGCCTGACGTAGTCTCCTAGTTCAGAGAAGATGCAGTAAACTAGGTGTAATATCCCAAAAAAGGGGACTATTGTAATTATGAAAATTTTAAAATCTTTTATTTGTTTTTTCCAGTGTTGTTTAAAAAATTTTGGCGTTATTCGAGTTTCTTGATTTGGGGTCATTGCTAAAAATCCGATTAATAAAATGCAAATCCTAATCAGAAACCGAGACTATGAAAATCAAATCAAAGTAATCTCGAATCTCTTTGCAATCCCAAAATTTAAAAAAAATCAAAATGGGAAATTGGAAATCCAAAACCGAGAGTAGATACTTAAAGCAAAAGTTAATATTAAAATCCCCATCTAATTATTATCTCTAAAGAATTCAAATACTAAAATTCAAATATTGGAATCTAAAGTTGAACCAAGTTTTTAAATTCAAAACCCATTACAAAATTTAAGACATGAATTCAAAGTTAGAAAATCTTCAAAAAATCTTCTTGGGCTCGGCCTGTTTCTTTTCTTTCCCTCGGCCTATTTCTTTTCCCTTCTCCCGGCCCATCCGCCCTCTTCTTTTCTCCTGGCCTTCGGCTCAACCGCCGTCTCCTCCTTCCTCCTTCCTTCCCCTGCTCTCACTCGCCCAGGCCACCGGCCCAGCCTCGTGTGCAGGCCGTGCCTACCAGCTATAGCCGCCCCGGTTTCACCTCGGCCTCCGTACGCCAACCTGCCGACCTCCCCCTTGCCTTTGGCCCGCCTCGGTGCCCCTCTCTTTCTCCCTCCTCCCTCCGTTCTTCCGCTGGCAGCCGACCGTGCCCCTACGCATCGCCACGCTGCCGTGGTCCAGCTCCCCAGCATTCCCATGTCGCGCCACGCCCCCACGCACACCTGAGGAGTTGACTCCATCGCGTCGCCTACAGCTTGGCAACACGTCGCAGCATGCATGGCTCGCCTCCCGTGCGCACGCCCTCTGCTCTCTCGCATCGCCTCCGTCACGTTGTGCCCTGCCGCCCCCACGCGCAGCTACATCCTGCCTCATCTTGACCTGCCCCACTTAGTGCCATCGCTCAGGCTGGCCGTGTGTCAAGTCCTGTCACGCCGGTCACGCTCACGTCGCCTCGCCATCGCTTCACCCTGCCACGCCTGTTCCAGGGTCGATGGCCACAGTAGTAGTACTGCCCCTCCCCTTCGTGGCTATAGATGGTCTCAGCTCACTTCTTGCCTCCAGCACCCCTTCCTTCCTTGCCTCCCTTTCCTCCTCTTGTTTCTTGCCTGGAACTAGCACTGGCCAGCCCACGCCTTCAAGCCATCCTGCCTATCTGGCGAAGCCCCCACCAATCCGACCACATCACGATGTGCCCCCAGAAGTCTCTTACCTCCTCCCTCAATTAATTGGGCTCTGGTGACCCTGGCTCGCCGCATAAGCATTCTTCCTCGCCTCCGGCCAAAGCCGACTTCACCGCCGCCATCTCCTCCTCGGCTGAAATCCCTCCGATTCTTTACTGTGGGAGCAGCTCCTCAGCATCCTGAAGCTCTCCCAACTATCAGATGGTGCCCTCCGTCACCCAAGCTCCCCCTCCGTGGTGACCTGACCATGCCGCCACCCACGCACATCATCGGCCCGCCTCGGCCTTCCTATGGCTCCACCGACCCCTGGGTGAGTTCCTCATGGCCCATTCTTGCTCGTGCTCCCCCTATCTCTCTCCCTCCTCCCTCCGGCCGCCGTTGCCGTTGACAGCCTCCCCACACCCAGCCGCTCCACACCACTACCCTAGGGACATCCTCTCCTCCATGGGGTCCTATTTTACCGGTCACCACCGCCTCCCCGACCGCACCTTGCCGGCGACGCCGCCCAGCCCTTGCGCCACCCAACTCCTCTGTTTTGGCCGACTCCTCCCCCCGCTCTGCTCTATTCTCCATTCCCTCTATGTTTCTCTCCCTCTCTCTTCCTTTGACAAGTGGTCCCAACTAGAATATGGCCTCTAGCTCATGTGTATCTTGTATCGTCTCACTTTATTTCTAAATCTTAAAATTTATATTTAAATTTTTCTCAAATGAGCAAGGTAATAAAATATGGTTTATAAATAAGGATGGAAATGAGCAATTAGTTGCAAAATTTTAATGGAGGCTCTTGCGATTAAAAACTTATTTTTAGTTAATTTCATGACAATAAAGAGTAATAAAACAATGTATCAATCCTTATGTAAAACTAAAACAAGATTATGCATGACCTATTTTCAGATGGCAAGTAATCAACATGGATTCAATGAGTGTTGATGTTAAAATCTAATATGTGAAACTAATTAAAGGATTCTCTTTTATAAATCAAAAGTACTAGAAGTTTAATCCTAAAATAATTAAAGATACATGTTTGAAGCCTTATAAAGACAATTTCTATACTTTCAAATTATACTCTGGAAACTCAAATAATAATTTTAAATCCTATCAAAAACTCAAGTGGTCTAAATGATATCTTTCATCGCTCGATCTAAATCTATTAATGCAAAGTAAGTAAATTAAGTTAGCAAGTTTGTGCCACATAAAATAATAACCATAAGCTGCTCATCTCTAAAATCATGAGACCTTTCTTTAAATAGTGCTTAAAATAATTGTTGGAAAATTCTCCCATATTTACCTGTAAATGCCAAGATTTAAATCAAAAGTCACCTCATATTTGTTTAAAACATTCTTAAAATTGTTGGAACATCAATAATCTTTTTGTCAGTATCCCGGTTAATCTCTCCCATCCATCCATATGTCTTGCCTAACCCATAGAACTTTCTTAATAAATATAAATTAAATAAAGCAAGATCGTGTCTCGGTATCTTGCATTCGGCTATGTCTAACCACATTCTGATCTAAAAGCAGAATATTCTCGTGAATATTCCTTTGACACCGATCCTTGTTTTATATCCTTTCCCGGTGAAGTTACTCCGTCACTTCGCTTCCACCCAAAAATTCGTTTGTTTCCATCTCTATCCTACAACTCACTACATACCCTTAATCATAAGCAAATTATAAATAAACTCAATTAAACTTATTTGGACTTTTGCTGGATTTGTTGGATTTGTCAATCGTTGGTCATGTAATATGTCACTGGAGTCACGAAGAGTGACAAATTCAAATAGGATCAAGACTTGGGGTATAAACGAAGATATGGAATTCAAAACTACTAACTGAGCAGGCAAGGCCGTGGTAAACCAAGCATGACAAGTCATCACTTTGATCATATTGATCCTACATTTTATGCAAAATTATGTTCCTTTAAATTATCAAATCGCATGCCTAATTTATTGTGCAAATGTATGTCAAAGCTTAAGTTAGCTATATGCCTACTTGATGTTGGAATAATTTTAATATACCATCCTTGACACTTGAATCACCTGATCCTTGTCACCAAAATATATATGATAACTTTACTACCTATAAATCATATTAACTGATCCTTGTCACCAAAGATATTAATGATAACTTTACTACCTATAAATCATATTAAATGCCATGCTAGTCTTGTCAAGTCTAGGGCACTAGTTTGCCCTGATCATCAATCTTTAAACATGAAAACTGGCTTTGGGACAGTCATGGGATGTAAGTGGCTGAATATTTGTGACAACTTAATTTATGCTTCTCAAAACCCAAAAAACCTGCTATACCTGTCTGGGCGGATGGTAAGAGTGGTGGGTGTGGATGTAACATGAGGATTTGTGGTTTGTGGAATGAACCGCCCGGACAAATTAAGGAATTAATCATGTGATGACCTCTCCATGTATAACAGTGCAACCACAAGCTGGCAAAATGCAGGCTTGGCTGAATAACGTACTAGACCCTCCAGTCATCTCATGGAGGACGGGTGTAGGTGGGTAAAAAAAACCCTGCATTGAATGGGACACCGGATAGAGGTGATGTTGCCAATGCTAGCATTTGTAGAGAGTGGAGTCCGACTGCGCTAACCTATGGTGGACATCCCACACAACCTATGGAAGCAACCCCATAGGATTGAGATGCTAGAGGGCGAGGTATTGTAAAGGCCTCATGATAATCTCTCGATCTATGCGACCAAGGAATCACATAGACCTATCGGGATGATTGTCTCTTGTGAGTAAAGATGTACAGTCTCTGCAGAGTATAAACTATTCGAATGGCCATCCCCATGGTCAAGGGAGGACATGGAAACTTCCTTGAGTTGGTTCTATTTCAAAACTTTTGAGGGTGGAAAGAAAACTGTCAGGAGGATGTAAACCTGACTTTGGAAATTTTCCTAGAGGGATGCACTCTAGCATTGACAATGAGGTGGAAGTAACCTAATGATCCAAAGCTAGCATAGGTAGATGGAACCATGTAATCGGTGGATAGAACCAACACCGCTGTAAATACTGCACAATTTCAAACTCTTTAAAGCATGTTTGTAAAATGCCAAGTCGTAGAAATTTTAATTATGGTTATTGCAAATGTCACTTTAAGCAAATAAAAGAACCTCAAGCCTCACTTGACAGCCTCGCATCTATTGTTATTTGTATTCTGTGTGGTGGCTTGCTGAGTACCGTTGTACTCACTACTGCTAAATTACCATTACTCAGTCAATAAGAGAAAGAAGATCAAGCCCTATAGGGGATCTTTAGAGCTGGAAGATGAAGAGGCCAAGAACTTAGTCGTGAACCCCATTTGGCTACCCGTGGGCAAGTCGTAAGGGTCCCACTTGAGTGAAGTTTCCGCTGCTGCATTTTATTGATTTCAGCCTGATCGCCCATGAGTAAGTTGTTACAGTATTATCTACGCTTCCGCATGATATATTTGTGATATACAATAATGTATCTATGAGCACTATCTATTGATCTAGGGAATAGTGCAGTGGAATCACAGAGGATTTCGGGTTGCTAAACCTGCGGTCAGACATTAGGTAATAAGAGTGTCAATAAAAAATTCAAAATACTGAATGTACCATTGATAATTTGGGACATGACAATACTGATGATGTAATTTCCTCTCCTCATGCAGCCGTACAGTATGGCGTTACCGGCTTCCTGCACCATTTGGTGTATTCCGTCGACATCCTCCTCATGCAGGGAGCCGTTCGTCATCCAGCCGTTCATAAGTATGCTCTTACTAGCCATTTTGTAAACACAAGGCTCTTTTCCATTCTTGATAAAGTCAAACCCTCTGACTACCTTGTCAAAACGAATGTTCCAACTTCGAAAAGCTTGCTTCAGTCTATAGATAGATCTCTGAAGCTTGGATATCTTTCTAGCATTTTAGGGATCGACAAAACCCTCAGGTTGTGTCATGTATGCATCCTCACTTAGGTTTTCATTTAGGAAAGCCGTTTTGACATCCATTTACCATATCTCATAATCAAAATATAAGCAATAGCTAGAATGACCCGAACAGACTTAAACATAGCGATAGGCGAGAAAGTTTCATCATAATCAATACCTCACATGAGTTAGTCAATGAGCTCTCTCAATTCTGTGGAGAAAGTGGAATAATTCATGAAATTACTCCACCATACTCACCCCAGTCTAATGGAATAGCCGAAGAAAAGAACCGAACTCTTTGTGACTTGGTTAATGCCATGCTTCAGAGTTCAGGTATGCTGGACTATTGGTGGGGAGAAGCAGTTCTAACAGCTAATTATGTCCTGAATAGGGTTCCACCTCGCAATCAGGAGGAAACACTCTATGAAGGATGGAAGGGGAGAAAACCCAACTTATCATTTTTCGAACGTCGAGATGCCTTGCAAAAGTGCATGTGCCGTTATCGAAGAAAAGAAAGCTTGGTCCTAAGATCGTTGATTGTGTCTTTCTAGGATATGCTATAAATAGCACGGCTTATAGATTTCTAGTGGTCAAATCCGAGGTGAGTGACATTGCTACAAATATAGTGATGGAGTCTCGTGATGAGATATTCTTTGAGCATGTGTTTCCTATGAGACCAAGTGAAGTCATTGACCATTCTAGTTCAGATGAACTCTCTATTCTTCCTAGTGTGGATAACACTGCTCCAGAACTGGAGTTGAGGAGGAGTAAGAGACAGAGGACCGAAAAGTCACTTGGCGATGACTTTGTCACCTATGTCGTGGATTATGAACCACGAACCCTTTCAGAGGCATATGTATCTCCGGATGTGGATTACTGGAAGGAGGCAATCCGTAGCGAGATGGACTCCATCATAGCTAACAGAACTAGGAAAATTGCAAAGCTCCCGCCTGGTTGTAAGCCAGTAGGCTGCAAATAGATCATTAAAAGGAAGCGGAGACCTGATGGTACTATAGAAAAGTACAAGGCCCATCTAGTGTCTAAAGGTTTTACGCAGAAAGAAGGAGAAGACTATTTTGATACATACCCTCATGTGGCTCGTTTACACACAATTCGAGTACTTTTAGCACTAGCTGCTGCATACAAACTCCAAGTACATCAAATGGATGTAAAGACCATTTTCCTAAATGGAGAGTTGGATGAGGAGATTTATATGCAACAACCCGAAGGCTTTGTGGTTGAAGGGCAAGAAAAGAAGGTATGTCGATTCATTAAATCATTGTATGGTCTAAAGCAAGCTCCTAAGCAATGGCATGAGAAATTTGATAGTATTATGACCTCGGTCAGCTTTTGTGTAAACGAAGCCGATAAATGTGTCTACTATCGGTTTAGCGGGGGCGAAGGTGTCAATCTATGTCTTTATGTAGATGACATATTGCTTTTTGGGACCAACATGGATGTGATCAATAAAACAAAGTCCTTCCTTTCCCAGAATTTTGATATGAAAGATCTGGGTGAGGCTAATGTTATCTTAAACATTAAGCTTATAAGGGGTGAGAATGGGATTACTCTTTCACAGTCCCATTATGTGGATAAAGTCCTAACCAGATTTGGATTTATGGACTGTAAGCCAGTAGCCACACCCTATGATCCAAATGAAAAGCTACATAAGAACAACTGGCATGGGAAGGATCAACTTAAATATTCTCAAATAATAGGATCCCTAATGTACCGAACTAGTGCAACGAGGCTAGACATCTCATATGCTATTAGCAGATTGAGTCGTTATATGTCCAATCCAGGAGATGATCATTGGATAACACTAGAAAGAGTACTAAGATATTTGAAGGGAACCTCTAATTTAGGAATACATTATTCTGGCCATTCGGTAGTCTTGGAAGGATTCAGTGATTCTAACTGGATCAGTGATTCAGATGACATGAATGCTACGAGTGGCTATGTATTCACTCTAGCAGGTGGAGCCGTTTTGTGGAAGTCTTCAAACGTACTATCCTTACACAGTCTACCACGGAGGCTGAGTTAGTAGCACTTGATTCAGCAGCTGTAGATTCAGAATGGATTAGAGAACTTCTTTCTGATCTGCCTGTGCTGGAGAAGCCAATTCCAGCCATATTAACCTACTGCGATAACCAAACCGTTCTGGTTAAGGCGAAGAATAGGAAAGACAATATGAAGTCCTCAAAATATATTAAAAAACGACTTAAGTCGATAAGGCATTTCAGAGAGACGGGTGTTATTTCTGTAGAATACATCCAGTCTAAAAGGAACTTGGCAGATCCTTTCACTAAAGGATTGGCGCGGAAGGCCATCCTTGCAGCATCTCAGGGAATGGGGCTCATACCCGTATAAAGGCTCACATTGGTGGTAGCCTATCCTAGAAGATCAGAGATCATGTGAACTAGGCTCTAGGACAACAAACTATGTGAGATTAGAAGAGCACTTCTAACGGGTCCCATTAGCTGCAGTGCTCTTTCTGTATGGAAGGTTGAGCATAAGCTCTTAATGAATTCGATGTCTATATGACTTCAGGAATCGTCCTACAGGATTCCTAGAAGAATTCACCTACGTAAGTGTGATTGTGAGGTCGCAATCTGAGAAAGATAAGGGTATACTTTCTTGAGCACTCATGAGCTAGATACGGGGACATGACCGTAACGTCCCAACCCGAGAGGGAAAGGGCAAGCCGCCCAGTACAGAATGGGACTTGGGCGAAAATTCTCACACCAAGGCATTGGATCAAGGCGAAGTCCTCCTTTGTCTGCGCAGAGTCGCAGTCCTTGTCACTAGGCTTTCGGTTCAAACCCGCAAGGTACCCATCGTCAAACAGCTATATATAAAACAAGACATTGAACATATTTTATCAATTGATAAATTGGTGGGGACTGTTGTAAATACGAGGGCATTTCGGTAATTTCCCAATTAAAAGAGAAAAGGAAGAGAGAGAGTATGACAGGTGGGGCCCACCTGTCAGTGGGCCAACCAAGAGAATAACGGGTAGGAGACCGCGTCTCCTCCCGTTTCCCGTGCACTCGCGTGCACTTGGTCTCTCGCGTGCGGGGCGGCTGCGTCCGCGTCGTCCGAGCGAACGGGTTTGTGGCGGCGGTGGTGGCGAGGGAGACGCCACCGGCGCGGACACATTGGCGTCAGCCGTGGCAGCAGCCTGCTAGCCTCAGCCTTGCTCCCCTATTTAAGCTGCCCCTCCTCTCTTTGGTGACCAAAAGCAAGAGTAAGTCCTCCGATCTCAAATCTCTCGCTGTGATTCTTCGGTCTTGAGTCCCAAGAGTCGCCGGCCGGGTTTTCTCTGGTGGCTGTCAACTGAGGAGCTCAAATCGGTGTTTTAGGGTTTTTTCCCATGCGGTTTCCTTGAGCCTTTCTTTAATTGTGCTGAGAGGAAAAGTTTGGATAACCCCTAGAGATTGATTTGGCTTGGGCTTGAACTGTGTTTGTGTGAGATTTGTGATCTGTTCTCGTTGTTCATGAGCGCTCTTGGCTGGGAGTTCTCGGTGTTCTTGTGCGGCATCAACCCTAACCCTCGACTCCGGCGTCGGCTTCCCGATGTTGGAGTGGGCATTGTATCTCTATCTACCTCACTCCTCTTCTGCGAGCGGCACAACGGGGTGCTAGGTTTTCTGAGACAACGCCGTGTGCATGCCTTGCCGTTTTCGATTTCTTCACTGTGATTTCGAATATCACCTCTACTGTGAGTATTTCGGCTAATTGATTCTTTGCAACTTTGTGGTCTATTTCACTTTTTTGTGAGTATCACTAGCTGGAAGATTGCAATGAATTTCCTATTTACTGCTTGCTCTATGATGAAATGACAAATTGTTGAGATTATATATGGATGTGATGGTAGATTGATCTTGAGCATTCAATTAAATCTGCTATATTTTCTTCGTTGTTCATTAATTCTACTATCACTGGACTTGTTGTTCTCTGTGTGAGGTCTGGCTACTGGTTTGCTTTGGTCTTCTCTGACCTCTGCCGAACCTTGTTGAATCAGTGGCATTCTTTGTGAATGGATGTAAGACTGATTTCTTGAAAACCTTTGCACTGTCCAGTGAGTTGTTTTCTTGATCTGTAGATTTTTGGTAGTAGCAAGATTTAATTTTGAGCAATAGCAAGATTTAGTTTTTGTCATGGCGGAGAGGGCCAAGAATATATCTTGTGCAACTAGCCTTCTGAGATCACTAAAAACAATTCAATTTGCTGAACATGTGCTCAATCTGTTCATATATGCTATACTTTGGTTCAGCTTAGCATTTCACTTTATATATGTACATGTGGTCATATATTCTGCAATGACTTAAATCATTTCACTTTAAGATTTTAATGAGACTAGCATTTAGATTCACATGTATTCTTGATGATATGCTAGTCTTGAACATGTATATGTCAATTTTGTTGAGTATATGTTTCTTCTGCAATGACTTAAATCATTCATATGTTAATACGTTGGTTAAGTCATTTCTATGCCATGTCAATCGTGTTTGGATGTTTATTATTACTGGAATTAAAATTGAAAATATGCTTATACCACAAACTTTACAACAGAACCAACAGCAGGCTGCTGACCATGGCTTTCTGCTGCGTCGATTGCTTGTACGTGTAGTGTATTCGACCGACATTCATCTGCAGGCTTTATTCTTTAAACATTGTCGAGAAGTAGCAGGCTTTGCAGCAACTTGACTGACCTGATGGACTACGTTTGAATTCATGAGCTTTGAAATTAAATAGACCAAACAGTACCAAGCGAGGGGAATTGATTCATAACATCTCCAGACTTGCCGGTGTATTTTCCATTGCTTGTACTGGATGTTTAGCTACAAAGATAGATGGAATCATAACTTGCATATATGTATTCCACTTGGTTTGAAGGAAGGTACTGATAGGTGTAGATCTTTAGCTTTTAGGATCTCCTAGGGTAGATCTAGTGGGGTTTCTATTGCGGGTTTAGGTTCTTGAGGTAAAACCGAGAGAGAGAAAACGGGGTACTAACCGTCCGACGTGGAGGAGGAGGAGTTGGCCATCGCGGGTACGCTCGGTGTAGTCTGCGCACGGGCAGCGTCGGTCGAGGAAGAGATGCGGCGTGTCCCGGGTGGTGGTGATCCCCTTTGCGGCGGCGATGTGGCGGCGGTGGTGCTTCCCGTCGCTGGAGCGCCTCCCTCTTAGATCGGATCTAGGGATCTGTAGGTGAGGAAAGGTGGTGGCACGGTGAACCTCGTCGTGCGTGCCACCCCGGCCCCCACCTCTGTTTTATATGGCGGCGGCAGGCGCATCAAGATAAGGGGTGGATTTGGCCGTTGGGCCAAATCCACGAGATCATTCTAACATTCTCCCCTTGATCTCACTCTATACTTTTATCTTTAATTACTTTTGCCTTTACATTCCATCACAGTTAGTGTATAGAACATGTCTCATCGTCACGGTCAATTTGCCGATAGATTCAACAGCTACAATACACCTCTCTGTTCTGAAATAGTTACTTTAAACTTTTGGGCCTTTTATAGTCCAGGAATCATAGGCTTTCCCTTAAACCCATGCCGGCTACATGTTCTCTGAACACGTTGGGTGGTAAGCCTTTTGTAAGCGGATCCGCTAGCATCTTTGCGGTACTTATATGCTCAAGACTTATAATTTGATCCCGAACTTTATCTTTCACAACATAATACTTTATGTCAATGTGTTTGGCAGCACCACTTGACTTATTGTTGTGGGCATACATTCTTCGGGTTCATTATCGCAATACAACTTAAGTGGTCTATTGATGTCGTCAACCACTTTTAAACCGGGTATGAACTTCTTAAGCCAGTTCACCTGCCCCGTAGCCTCATAACATGCTACAAACTCGGCATACATTGTGGACGATGTAGTGACGGTTTGCTTTGAGCTTTTCCACGATATAGCTCCTCCTGCGAGAGTGAATACATATCCGGATGTAGACTTTCTATCATCTCCGCAAAATCAGAATCTGTATACCCCACTATATGGAGTGTATCTGATTTTCTGTATGTCAACATGAGGCCTTTTGTGCCTTGCAAATAACGCAAGACTTTCTTTATCAATTTCCAATGTTCTATTCCAAGATTGCTCTGGAATCTGCCAAGTAACCCGGTAACAAACGCTAAGTCAGGGCGCGTACACACTTGAGCATACTGCAAGCTTCCGACAACAAGCATATGGAACCGCTTTCATTTGATCGATCTCATACTGGTTCCTGGGGCATTGAAAATCCCCATATCTATCGCCCTTGACTATAGGTGCAGGTGAAGGACTACATTTATGCATACCAAATTTCTTTAATATTCTCTCTATGTATGCCTTTTGTGACAGTCCCAATACCCCTTTGTTTCTATCCCGGTGAATTTCGATCCCTAGAACGAACGAAGCTTCACCAAGATCTTTCATATCAAAGTTTGAGGACAAAAACTTCTTTGTCTCCAGTAGCAGACTGACATCACTACTAGCTAGTAGGATATCATCCACATACAGGATTAGGAAGATAAACTTCCCATCTTTAAACTTTGCATAAACACAGTTGTCCTCTACATTCTCTTTAAACCCAAATTTTCTTATTGTACTGTCAAACTTCAAGTACCACTGTCTTGAAGCTTGCTTTAACCCATAAATCGATTTTTTTTAGGCGGCATCCCATTCTTTCATTTCCTTCCACAACAAAACCTTTCGGTTGTGCCATGTAAACATTTTCCTCCAAATCCCCATTAAGAAATGCCGTCTTTACATCCATTTGATGTAACTCTAAATCATAATGTGCAACTAATGCCATTATGATTCTGAAGGAATCTTTACATGAGACTGGAGAAAAAGTCTCATTGTAATCAATCCCTTCTCTTTGCGTAAAGCCTTTTGCCACAAGTCGCGCTTTGTATCTTTCTACATTCCCTTGGGAGTCAAGCTTTGTCTTGTAGACCCATTTACAGCCTACTGTTTTGGCTCCTTTAGGAATAATTTCCAAGTCCCAGACTTTATTAGCCTTCATGGACCTCATTTCCTCTTCCATGGCCTCAAGCCATTTTGAGGAATTTTCGCTTCTCATGGCTTCTTCAAATGAGGTGGGATCATCCTCCATTTGAAATTCCTCTGTATGATAAATCTGATAATCATCAGAAATAGCTGATCTTCTTACTCTTTGAGACCTCCTCGGGGCCTCCATATTTGGTACATCTTCTGTTTGAGGCTGCTGTTGCTCCCCCTCATCTGTGGCAATTGGTTCTATATGATCCTGAAGAACAGGTTCTTCATTCTCATTAATTGTTGCCACAGGAGGAACAATAACAGGTGCTGGCACCACAGTGTCTTGTACCGTCGGTGTAGCGACAGCAGGTAGTGCGAAGAATGGCTCTTGAATCATCGGAGTGGGCGCATACACCCGCTTCTCTTCAAGGTCAATCTTTCGAGCTACCATGCTCCCCCTCATCATTTCATCCTCTAAGAAGACAGCGTGTCTCGTTTCTACAAACTTTGTATATCTGTCTGGACAGTAGAAACGAAAACCTTTGACTTTTCAGGGTAGCCAATGAAATGGCGACTTCATTTTGGGATCAAGCTTCCCAAGATTTGGGTTAAATACTTTAGCCTCAAGCAGACTCCCCACACACGTAAGTGGTTTAGTGAGGGACTCTTCACATCCACAACTCGCACGGTGTTTTGGGCACCGACTTACTAGGCACTCTTGAGGATATGAATGGCGGTTTTCAACGCCTCATCCATAAACTCAGCGGCAGTATGGAGTAGCTCATCATGCTTCGCACCATATCCATCGAGTGCGGTTGCGTCTTTCGGCTACTCCATTTTGCCGAGGTTCGCCTTGTAGAATCTTGGGCCACTATACCATTTTCTGTAAAAACCTTGCAAAGGTCCGGGAACTTGTCCATATGGGGTATGTCGATCCGTAGTACTCCCCACCACGATCGAGATCGGACTATCTTAATCTTTAAATCGTGTTGGTTTTCAACTTGACCTTAAATATCTTGAATTTATCCAAGGCTTCATTTCTTTCTTTGATTGGATAAATATATCCATAACGGGAGTAATCATCCGTGAATGTTATGAACGAATCATATCCATCCACACTTTTCACAGAAAAAGGACCACAAATGTCTGTGTGAACAATTTGTAGAACTCCTGTGCTTCTTTTAGCGTCTTTCTTAATTTTCTTTACAAATTTTCCTTTAATGCATTCTATGCATTGTTCTAAGTCTGAGAACTCTAATAGAGGAAGAATATCATTCTTAACTAGTCTTTCTATTCTCCCCTCGAAATATGGCCTAGCGACAATGCCATAATTTCGACGATTCATGTGAGTTCTCTTTCTTTTTCGTCGTATTCTCGGGCGAGGATACATGCTCATTCACATCACATACGAATTCACACTTTCACGAAGTGACAATAAATAAAGCTCATCTTGTTTAATGGCAAGACCAACACATGCTTTATTAAACATTATTTCACACTTGCCATTTCCAAAATTACAATCATAACCATCATTGTCCAAACATGAAACACTAATCAAATTCCTCTGTAAAGAGGGAACATAAAGAACATCTCTAAGTAAAAGACTGAAGCCATCAGCTAGCTCTAATGAAAGATCACCAACGGCTTCAACTTCAGCTTGGACTCCATTTGCGACTTTAACGCATCTTTCTTTTCTTTGCGTATTCCTCGTCGAACGGAATCCCTGCAAATTATTAGCAACATGAACAGTTGCACCTGAATCAATCCACCAAGTAGATTTTGAATATTGTACATACAGGGATTCATTTATGAACGTAATAATGTTCTCACCTTTCTTTGACATAATCATTTTCAAGAAATCGGGACAATCTTTCTTGTAATGTCCCTTTTTCTTGCAATGAAGACACTGATCTTTCTCCACTGAGAAATTATTCTGTTGAGGCTGAAAACCAGGGGCTTTTCCCTTGTTCTTTGAGGAGAAATTACTGTTGAAGGTCTTTTTTCTGTTATCCTTCACATAGTTGATGAACCACCATGTGAGGATTTAAATCTTTCCTCCTCTTGCACACACATAGCTATGCATTTTCTAAGTCCCATTTCTCGGGCTGCATATTGTAGTTGACAACAAAGGTGTCAAACTCTTTCGAAAGAAGCAAAAATCAAATGAATAAGGAACTCATCCTTGAGAGCCAAATCCATTGGTTTAAGCTTGGATGCCAAGTTACTCATCCTTAGTATGTGCTCTCTTATGCCACTGCCACCACCAGAATACCTCTCACACAAGTCGCTTAATCAGCTGTGTAGCATAAGTCTTTGAAGAGCCAGTAAACTGACTCTTTATTTTGTCAAGGTACTGTGACAATGTCACACTCTGCGATTGAGCCCACAATTGCGTGCTCAATCGTAGTTCTTTATCACGCCCAAACATTTCTTGTTGGTCAGACCCACTTTTTATGATCAAGATCATATAACATCTTTATGGGAGCAAAGTCCCTCTGTGCAGTGCATGCGACATCGACCTCATTTTCCTCCCTCACCGGTGCCATAGGCTCCGTGGGACACTGATGTGGTGACTACCAGTCCACCTCGGCTAGGATGAATGCAAGATCAATCTTTTTCTTCCATTCACCATAGTTGTCTCCTTTGAGAACAGGGATATCTCTGATGTAGCCCATCAAAGAGTATCCTCCTGAAAATACAATTCATATATAGTGAGAACAACAATAATAACAATAACTGCATGCCTTAGTTTCAACGTTGGTTAAAATTAAAACATACAGTTGTTTACACATTAAATCTACATCACCGTTGGGCAGAAATAGAAATAATGCGTAAAATCATCAATTAAAATTATAATACTTTTAACAGCAAAATTATATGCCTTATTTTAACGTTGGTCAAAAATACGACATACAATTTATTTATACATTAAATCTACATCACCGTTGGGCGAAATAGAAATAATGCATAAAACATCAATTAAAAAAATTATAATAATGTTATTATCAACGTTGGTCGAAAATAACAATATCATAATTAATCAGAATTTCATCTGTTTTCCAAAATTAAATTCTCCCGTTGGTTCGAATTTAATAATGAAAATTAATCAATCATTAACTTTTGCAGCGGAAACTGTAATTATTCTAAAAATAATTCATCATTCAGAAGCAATGTTACTGTTCACATTTTAATCTCTGTAAAAATAACACGTTGGTGCAAAATTTACAGAGATTTTGGTTCAAATTTCATTAAAATTCATCAAACAATGCTTCTGAAAACAATAAAACATCAATTTTGGGTTTTACTGTTCATATGGCCAATTTTGGCCCAGTTCTCGCGCGTGTACGGCCCACGGTGGCCCGCGGCCTGCCGGCCTCCGCCACACCCAAGACTGACCCATGGCACAGTCGGCCCATGCCGCCTCGCGCTCCCGCGCCGCAGGCTCACGCCTGGCCTGGGCGGAAAAACCGCGCAGCCCGGAGAGGCCCGGCGCATCCCGCCTCGATCTCGCCCGTCCGCGACGATCCGACGGCTAAGCGAGCGGCGCTCGCTCCGCAACCTGGGCCTGGGCCGAGAAATCCCTGCGCGCCGCGCGCGTTGCCTCCGCCCGGTGCGATCCGAGCCGTCCGTCATGATCTGACGGTTCGGCGGCAATTTCGCCCGAACAAAACCCGTTCGCACGGTGGCCCCCGAAACCCTAACCTCATTCTTTCCTCCCTTCTCTCTTCGCACACCCGGCGGAAGAGGAAGCGACAGCGCCACCGCGGCCCTCTCCGGCGTCGCATTCCCCTCGGGTGAGTGCGTCGCCGTCGAGCGGCTCCGTGACGGCGCCCCTTCTCACACGTGGTCCCGAGCGCCGACGGTGAGGTAAGTCCCGGTCGATAGTTTTCTAGGGTTAGGATTCGGGTTCCCCTCTTTTCTTTCTCTTCTTTTCCCGTCTAGATCTACGCTAGGTGCTCTGATACCATTGTTAGGTGTAGATCTTTAGCTTTTAGGATCTCCTAGGGTAGATCTAGTGGGGTTTCTATTGCGGGTTTAGGTTCTTGAGGTAAAACCGAGAGAGAGAAAACGGGGTACTAACCGTCCGACGTGGAGGAGGAGGAGTTGGCCATCGCGGCACGCTCGGTGTAGTCTGCGCAGGCAGGCGTCGGTCGAGGAAGAGATGCGGCGTGTCCGGGTGGTGGTGATCCCTATGCGGCGGCGATGTGGCGGCGGTGGTGCTTCCGTCATTGGGCGCCTCCCTCTTAGATCGGATCTAGGGATGCATGGGTGAGGAAAGGTGGTGGCACGGTGAACCTCGTCGTGCGTGCCACCCCGGCCCCACCTCTTTTATATGGCGGGCGACAGGGCCCACCACCAACGGGCCGGGTCGTAGCGGTCAAGATAAGGGGTTGGGATTTGGCCGTTGGGCCAAATCCCTGAGATCATTCTAACAGGTACATCACTAATTCAGCTAATTTGTACATCAACCTTTCCTAATTGGTTTGAAGGAAGGTACATCACTAATTCAGCTAAGCTAGCTAGCCATGCCAGCTAGAAATGTCATAGCTGATGAGACAAAATCATCTCTAATAACATCTCTTTTCTTATATCAATTGCACTTGTGCTTCCTAGCCAAGTAGAGACCTTATCTTTTACTATTGGCTGGCACTCGTTAGTACTAGCTTGTAACTTGGCAAGACTCCAGTTTGATCTTTTATTGCAAGTAAAAGAAATGTACTAAATGCTGTTGCACATTTTATTTAATTAATATAAAAAACACATCATGGTTGTCACGAACCTACCTAGTTATTGCTAAGCTTCTATTAGAAAGTAATCATATCTTATTGGGAAACATACCTCCTGAAGAAAGATCAGCCGCTCACTAGTCCACTGAATATGAAATCATGATTTGCTAGCGTAGTCTACAAAGACAGATCAAGTTTTAGGTTGCCCTTGTTTCTCTTATTATAAATATCATAAGATATATCAGACCACTATGTTAATTAATCCTTTTTTTGCATCTCTCATAAACCTAATTAAATTCAATCTCAGAATATATGCAACAGCATGTATATTTAGATGTGCTTTTGTACTTCCAAATAAATTTTTGTTCTACCATATGAATTCGTCAAAATTTTGAGGCTGCTTGTTGGACTTGAAATACTTTTTACGACAAGGATACCTGCGGCATGCATTGCCTGCCTCAAAATGACTTCTGGTTCTTATTTTGCCATTTCTAGGACTTCTTTTGCTGGTGTCCATAGACCATATATAGGTCATCCATGCATCTTGTTAATTATGTTACCTTACACACCACTGTCGTTGATTCCGGCAGCCTTTGCTTGACCTTGTAATTACTAAAAAAATACCTTATCTTGCTGGCCCATTTTATTTTTTCTGCTAAGTATTAATGTATAAAATTAATGTTTAGCATGTATCAACCTTTGATCAGCCATAGTATACTCACATCTCTCATACAGAAAATTAAGAAGAAACCATGGAAAGTAAAATTGCTTGAACATAATTAGTATACTATAGTGGTTAAAGAATATCATGAAGGAAGACTAAAATGTTTATATTTATACATGCAAAAGAGAGTAGCTGCTAGGAATCATTGTTGTTGTCCAAAGACAAAGATAACAATTGCGCAACTAGTGTAGTGAATCTTGATCATGCGCATTATTAAGCGAGTAAGAATCGCAGGTGCACATCGAATAATTTTTGACATGTCATACGCACGATAAAGTGAATCATAATAATTTTGTCGCCAATAGCACGGAAAAAGACTGAATGGCACGTTTCCTGAACACACTCGTTTTCTCCAATGGCAAGGAAAAGAGCTATCTTTGTCTATGATGGACTATTGCATTCTGTTGTCAGATGAAATTGCAACCATAGTTTACTGAACGTGTACTTGATTATTTACTTTCGTACCACAAATAAAAACAACTCAGCACACTTTTTCACAAGCCTATCTAGTATTATTTTGTGTTTCAAAAGTAGGAATTGTTTATTAGAGAGATCCCTCCTGAAAAAGTATTACTGTACTCCATATAACATGAAATCATGATTTCCTTGCTTAGGCTGGTAAAATGGACCTAAAGTAGGAATAGCTTCACTTTCCTGTCTGTTCAAAGCATTGCCGACCCGAGGGAAAATCTAACAGAATATAATCTATCGTGGCATGAAAATTGAGATATCAAAATTGAAGCGTATGAGAATACAGCACCTGTATATAACTGCCAACGACCTAGTTTTGCTAGCATATTAATATTCTCATATGATTTTTTTCAGCAATATTAAGTTCTGTGCAAATGTATGTCTCTTATATCGTCAATTTTGATGGACCTAACATGTAAATGCAGTCAATACTATCAGTTTGATGGAATTCAATGGAAGATATATTTTAGCATCAGTTCTGTGCAAATGTATGTCACTTATATCGTCAATTTTGATGGAATCAGTTTGATGGAATTTCCGAAACTCTTGTTTTCACTAGTTGCCTTTGTCCCATGTTTCAGTGTGGTAATGGTTTTAGCATTTATTTATTATCTCATCAGTTATCACAAATTAAACTTCCGCGTAACACAACATAATTTAATTACTCTAGTACTAATGTGGGCGCATAGATGCTGTGCTTTCTGCATGCACCACTTGCCGTTAATGAACAATGACTGCAAGACTTCACAGGGACCGAGTCATTTGTGATTGAGTTGATCCAGGTACGTGTTGAACACGTACATATTAATGAAGTAGACCAGCATCTACTTGCAGAAGCTGACAGACTTGCAGAAGCACAGAGCGTAGCATGGCATACACAAAGTGAACGTGAAAGCGGACAGAAAAGCGAGCGGAATGCATGGGGAATGAAAGCTTTATTTTTCAGACAAGAATGCCAGAGTGGTCAGCACTGGTAAATGCAAAATGTAACATATATGACTACCTAGTACGCATGGGACTCAGTGACAAGATGTAGTCTCCTAGCTCTGAGAAGATGCAGTAAACTAGGTGTAATATCCAAAAAAGGGACTATTGTAATTATGAAAATTTTAAAATCTTTTATTTGTTTTTTCCAGTGTTGTTTAACAATTTTTGGCATTATTCGAGTTTCTTGATTTGGGGTCCTTGCTAAAATTCCGATTAATAAAATGCAAATCCTAATCAGAAACCGAGACTATGAAAATCAAATCAAAGAAATCTCGAATCTCTTTGCAATCCCAAAATTTAAAAAAAAATCAAAACGGGAAATTGGAAATCCAAAACCGAGAGTAGATACTTAAAGCAAAAGTTAATATTAAAATCCCCATCTAATTATTATCTCTAAAGAATTCAAATTCTGAAATTCAAATATTGGAATCTAAAGTTGAACCAAGTTTTTAAATTCAAAACCCATTACAAAATTTAAGACATGAATTCAAAGTTAGAAAATCTTCAAAAAATCTTGTTGGGCTTGGCCCATTTCTTTTCTTTCCCTCAGCCTATTTCTTTTTCCTTCTCCCGGCCCATCCGCCCTCTTCTTTTCTCCTGGCCTTCGGCCCAACCGCCGCCGCCTCCTCCTTCCTCCTTCCTTCCCCTGCTCTCACTCAAGACAGCCGTCGGCCCACCCGTCTTGCCCGGCCGTGCCTACCACCTGACTACCCGGTTTCACCTCGGCCTCTGTACGACAAGCTGCCGACCTCTCCCTTGCCTTTGGCCCGCCTCGGTGCTCCTCTATTTCTCTCTCCTCCCTCCGTTCTTCCCCTGGCAGCCGACCGTGCCCCTGCGCATCGCCATGCTGCCGTGGTCCAGCTCCCCAGCACTCCCACGTCGCGCCACGCCCCCACGCACACCTGAGGAGGCTACGGTGACGGCGTGGACGGGGGTCAACGGCGATTGGGGACGGAGGTCTGAGGAGGCTGCGGCGATGGCGTGGACGAGGGTCGACGGCGACTGGGGACGGAGGTCCGAGGAGGCGGCGACGACGGCGTGGACGCGAGAAGGAGGGAGATCCGAGAAGGAGATGGTGATGGGCTAGATCGGACGAGCGGCGAGACGATATGTAGATCTATAACTACAGCGTACAAGCAAAACCCTAGCTTGACGGTATATATAGGAATGCTTATTACAGACGGTTGTAGTTTGGTACCGTCTGTGATAAGTCACATATCAGAAAGACGGTTCGTAATACGAACCGTCTGTGATTACACTTAAATGTCCGCGCCCTACTCCCGTCTGTTAATATTCCGATGCAAGCGGCCCTTAAACTTCCACACCATTCTAGTTTTATATGCAACAAACTGATACCACAAATTGATCAATCTCTTCTAAATTGTCCTCTTCATCATCTTCTTCACCACATTTCTAAATAATGGCATTTAAAATTCTTTTGATCTCCTTCCTCTCATCTATCCATCATGAGTTGTTCGGCCGCAACCTTACACAGACAGCCGACAATTTACGTCTGGAGCAGCTCCTCCGCTCACGCCCTGCTCTCCTTCCTCGACTCGCTTCCATCCATCAGCTGGACCTCATCCTTCACCGTCGACGGAGGTATCTCGTTGCCACTCAGGAAAGGGAAACCGTCCTCAGCCTCGTTCTTCTCGACAATGTGCACAAAGCGAAAGAAGCTCTTGCGGCATTGGAAAGACACATGGATAACCTTGCCGATCAAGCAGAATCAGCCGATTCTGAGGAAGCTTATCATGGCATCCTCTTTGAGATTATGGGCCATGGTAATGATTTGCCCAGGCTAGAGGAGGAAGTGGAGAGGGCAAGGACAATCTTCATAGCATTCGAGAAGTCTGCGGCTGATCCTCCAACTCCAGAAGTTGAAGAAGAAGTATATGAAGCCCAGAAGATTAAAATCTAGGAATCTCTTTTTTTTGGACTTTTGTAATAAATTTTCCTTGAATTTGAAACTTCCATGGAAGAGAAGCAAATGAAACGCTTTTCATAAAAATTCTCGTGTTGTCTACATACCTAGATTTTGTTCATGGATTAACGAAAATGTACACAGACAGTTTGTTTCGTCTCAGTATAGCTTCTGTAGTTCATTTGACACAAAGGTGATCGATCTATTACCACAGACAGTTATTAATACGAACCGTCTGTGTTGTCTCGATTACCACAGACGGTTCGTATTAAGAACCATCATGAAATTTCACGACGGTTATTAACACGAACCGTGCGTAATCGAGACAACATGACGGTTCAGATATTAACCGTCTCGTCTCGATTGTCTCGATTATCACAGACGGTTTGTATTAAGAACCGTCTGTGAAAATATCACAGATGGTTGTTATTATAAATCGTCTGTGATAGTTTAAGTACAGACGGTTCCGTATGAACCGTCTGTGATGTACCCGTCCAGTATAGCCTCTTTTGTAGTAGTAGACACTCAACCTAAGCCAAAGATTATATCCGTAGGGGAACTTGGATGATCATGATCTTTTCCTTTTTTTCCGATTAATATAAGAATTTCAAGCTATTTTTCCTTTTGTCTGATTAATGTGGTAATTTTTATTTATTTTTACCTCTTCAGGATTAACGTAGAGGCTTCCAGAGGAGCCTCCAAGTAGTAAAGATAAAGGTTCAAGGAAAACAACCATTCAATATAAATGCAGTTCAAGTGATACAAATGAAGATAATTGACCAACAATAGGAGAGATGAAACTCATAATATTGGACATTGCTCCATTTGTACAACTAGTATTCCCTTGACATGCAAGGTCAGTATACATACATGCAGATTCCACGCGTTACAAGCAAACATATCACTAGAGTACATATATCCGTATGCATATAGAGAATGTCCTAGAAATTTATTTCTTTTAATTTTATAATACCAGCATAAGGCCAGAAAGACGCTGTTACTCTAGGACATCCATAGCTAGCTATATCATCGTTGCTAAGGACACTCCGGGGCAGGTTTTTTAATTGCCCTCATGTAGTTGCAGTAGGCTGGAAGGGATACGCTGCGCGGTCCAGCATCGACGCCGACATCTGTTGCGCCGGTGAGTTTTCTTTGGCACTCCTGGACAAATATTCCATGTTCCCTCATGTACCTGCAGTAGTCTATAGGTTTAATATTGCGGGGTGAGCTACGGCCACCGTCATCTGTCGTGGCGGTGAGTTTTCTTTGAGTTTCAAGGCCAGCGATGGAATCCTTCCCTTCCTTCGTGTCACCAGGCTTTGCGCGAGCATTGTCACGAAAGCCGTGGTTTTTACCTTTGATTTCAGCTTCTCCTTGCACATCAGCAACAGCAAATCCTAGCAACAGGATACCCAAGATGGCTAATGCAACAATATTCGCTCGTGGGATGCTCATGATCATTGTGCCTACATATTTAAAAAGAAACATGACATAAGTATTTTTTTGGAGGGTGTCATACATATGAATACAATCTAAACAATTGTTTCTATGGTTTAAAAGATGCCAAAGTAGAAACTCACCTTTGGGGTTTTCTTGCGTTGAGGAAGACAAGTTTGGATCGATGATATCGCTAGGGCTGTATTTATAGCTTCAAAACATATTTATTTTAATAAAAAATTATTTGTCACTAAATGGTACACCACTATGTGCGGTTTTAAGTCACGATCTCCAGTGGTAAGAGAGTTCATGAGGCATTATCTGATGAAAACGACGGACACTAATAATTCTGAAACAATAAATTAAGTATATCAAGAAACTACACAGATTTCCTAATATTGACAGTAAAAGGCCAGAAGGTTCCGTTACAAAATACCAGGCATATTCTTCCTTTATAGTATATAAGTGTAGGTCTGTACCAGCAGGCCATCGTGGCAAGTCAGGATTATTCAACTGACAACGTTCTGCTTCACAGATATTATATGTGTAAATTTATGTCTCTATAATAACAGTTGGTTATTGCAGCGGCTCTCAAGCCGTCTGTGATAATTTACAATATAAACAATTTCTCAAAACAACCATCTATAATATTTCAGATATCACACATGGTTTTTAAAAATAGCCACCTATGATAACTGATATATCACAGATGGCTAATACTAAAAACCGTCTGTGATATGTCAGATATCACAGACGATTCCTAAACATAGCTATCTGTGATATCTTACATATCATAGACAGATAATACTAATAACTATCTGTGATATCTGAGATATCATAGGCGGTTTGGTGTTACTAATAGCTAAATTATTTTCTATTTTTTCGGCTAGCCTCAGGAAATGCTAGTCATGCCCTCTGAAAACAAGCAAACAGATTACATATATAGCACATAACAATCATTACGCAGATCTCACAAACGAATTAAACAACTGAATGAAGTACAATTGAATTAATTGTTTTATTAAGCACAACTGAGTGAATTATAATTGAATCAAATGTTTGAACATCTAATTATCAGTGCCACGGTTGAACTCTCCATTCGGATGAGTGATCTCCGCCATCACGAATGCACTTGAGTCAAATTCCGACAAACCTCTGGATCTTTCATCTTAGTGCCCATGATTTCCTGCATATATCTGCAAACGTAGAATCCACATACATTGCCTTGTAGTTGTTGATGGCACTGCAAAAATAGAATTACATATATAGGTATTGTTAGTTCTAGAGGCATTATTATGAAGTGTGATATTGGATTGTTATGTTGTAGTAGGTATCGAAAATTGCATCCAGTGTCGCAATGTGGCGCTGGATTCCTTGTGTTTCTCTCCTCGGGCAACATAAGGCTGAACAACCTACGTGATTCCAAAAAGTTAGCCTTGGCCATTGCGAACAAAAGGAAGACTACAATAGAGTTATGTATGGAGGAAATGAGTTTACCTGTCAATTGTTTATTACACACGGGTGAAGTCATGGTTGTTTCTAAGTAGGGTATCAAGGTATATTATCTTTCTCAACTTTGGTACAATCACAATCAGAATCCAATGAGATCTACACATGTTTGTCGCCATAGTGATTAATCCTAAGTTCATGTTGCATATAAAATAAAATGAAACTTGTATGGCGACTAGTGAAGCAGTTACCCTTGGTTCAAGGGTACCAGAATGTAGTCCTTGTCACTCCGAGCAAACAATCCCGTCGTTATGTAATCTTTGACGAATGATACGTTTTCCTTGATGGATTGCTCAGAGACCAAGTGTGGGTCATGGAAACCCACCGATTCTCGCCATCGCCGAAATGCTACCAATGCTTTCTTTGGTTGCAGAGGGACCCCATCCAAAGAGACCTCTGTGATGTTCATTCGACCCTTTGGCCTTTTGATACTCTTCTTCCACACTTAGTTTCCTAGGTAATCGGAGCGTCAGACCCATTCGGTGATGTCGATGGTGACAACGATGATGTCATCTCTCTTATAAGAAAAACTAATTACAGTGAGCTGTGAGCGTAAACATTGGCACATGGTTGATTTTATAAGAAATAAGAACATTTGGCGATGTATATTATTGCTACAAGGTCTCTTTGCAATACTAACATTCCAAATCACACAGTCTAGTGTCTCAGGTTTTACAATGTAATTTATGGCTGGAGTCTCTTCCTCCTCATCATTCTGTATGTTGAGCTTGGTTGTTATCTTAGGCGTAAAAGAACCTTTGGGCTGTCATGCCCTTCATTTACAAATGAATGGCACAGCATCCCAAAGTTTCTTTTACGCCTAAGACAGTAACAAAGCCTAACGCCCAGTATGATGAGGAGGAAGAAATGATAGACATAACTTACTTCATAAAACTTGACACACTGAAATGTGTGATTTGTCATTTCAAATAGATCTTGTAGCAATAACAAAGTGAATCACAAAGAACACTAGAGTGTGTGATTTGCTTCATGCCCTTTGAAGGTCTCTTTAACATATATTATTGCTACAAGGTCTCTTTGGAACACTAACATGCCATTCCAAATAGATCTTGTAGCAATAACATGATCCTTCCTAACGTTGTCTCTAAGAACTCCAACTCACTTAGAAACAACAGCTCCAATAATTTATCTCTAAAATCATACCCTAACTATTTTTAATTATTTTCACAACAAATTCCATCCTCATACACCCTCACAATTTGTTTCTCCCACAACTAGGATTTGAAGTGATGTGACATGTAAGAGAAAGCTAAGATAGCCACTGTTAGATATGCCATGTAGCTACAAAACCTACAAGGGTGAAACTTGAAAACTTTATGAAAAGACTAGCAAAAACCAATTGAGGTTATTAATACCATTCGGGTTCTCCTTCTAATGAGCATTAGAACATATAGACATTATAACTGCAGCCTTAATATGTACCTTGTAATGTACATTACCCTATATATTATAACTATAAAACACTAAAACACACACAAGGTATTTTCAAATAATGAAGAGATACATCATATGATGAGAAGCAACTCATCGATCGGCTCAGAAAACACCTTCAGAGCCGATGGTACACACACAAACAACTAGTTATGTGTCACACCTCACACCTATTTGATATCCTCATATCAACTTTCTAGCACAAACTTTCAATATTAGCACTTTATAGCTATTGTGTTACAAGAAGTTCTATTTGTTGTTAAACAAATAATGAACAATGATAATAATCTAGCTAACAATGTATTATGTTGTATTTTTAAGATTGTGTGCTTCATAATTGAATGATGCTTTCATAGTAACATAGGAAAATTGCTCACAAGATAGACCAATTAAACAATCCAGAAATTACTCTAGAAAACAATACAGAAATTAACAAGTATCACTAGTCAAATCACAAACTTGTACTCTCTGGTGATGGCCGGGATTCCTTCCCTTTGCCACTTAGCCTTCATCCGTCACCCCACCCCTTTCCTACCCTCCCCTCTCAATGACCAATGGGGCCTGCCTGTCATCTCCCTCTTCCTCCCTCTTCTCTTCTTCCCACTCAGCCGCCGCCACCATGGCCACTCGGCACCCAGCCTATCCCTGCCATGTCTCCTTCTCCCGTGAGTGTCGCTCCACCTCCCCACTCGGCGCACCCACTTCCTGGGCCATCAAAGCACCGCCCTCTTCTTTCCTCTCCCCATAATGGTCTCCCACTGACCATAAACTTGGGCAAGCTCTTGAGCTCAGGGATTAACTCTACCCCCTATGAAGACCCCTCCTCGAGGATCCCCTACTCGCACGGCTCTGCGCCTCTCCTCCATTTCCACTCTCTCCCTAGTGTCGCTCCTCTTTGCCGAGCACCAGTGAACCTCCAGCGAGAAATTCTGACTGCCTCAAGCCCTGTCGCACCATGCCGTCAACATCCTTCGCTATCGCATGCTCTCATACACCCCCTCTGCCTCTCCGCTAAGCTCCCTTGCCAGTGGAGCGTTGCCGCACCAGAGTTCTGAGCCATGATGCCACCCTTTCTAGTTGACAACCGCCTTCCGCTCCTCTCTAGTAAACCCTCTTTGTGCCATTGCATTCCCTACGTCTCCCTCTCTGTCATGTGCCCCTCACCGGCCGCTGCCGCCACCAAAATCGCCGGTGACCACCAGGCTTAGTGTGCCTCCTCCGGCTGGCGCGGCCACATCAACAACTTGAGGCCATGTGGCAGCCGCGTGGCAGGCACATGGCATGTCACACCAGCCCTGGTCTCCACATACATGCTAGAAAGTCTATGAAATTTTGGTAACTTAGACAATGTATGATGTTGGGTGCTTGTTGGTTCTCATTAATGTTCGATGACACAATGTGGATACAGCACGAGGGGTATGTGGGTGGCGCTTAAGTCAAATTAAGGACCGGTCGATGGGCTACTATAACTAAGTCACATCATACTACCACAAGTTTGGTATGGGACAAATTTGGCTAAGTAATTTGTGAAGTTCGAACTTTGGTTTCGCTATAGGTTGAATGTGAGCATAGTGTAGGCCGCATCAAGTCTCACATGGCACAAGAGGGGGGCCCTAACTTGTGGATTTATGTTGTGGTGAAACCTTAGTGGCGGCGTGACCAAGTTGATGTAACATCCCAAATTTTGCAAATTTTGAAAAAAAAAATTAAATTCAAATTAATTATTTTAAAGTAGTTGGATCTTATTTGAATTTTTCTCGAGTTTTCCAGTTTTAAAATTAATTTCTAGAATTAAAAGAAATTTTAATATGAAAATATATTACCAAAATAAGTTGAAAATATTTTATATAAGTCCAAAATATCCCCAAAAGCTTCGTAAATTTTTCTAGAATTTTAGAAGTTTATTTTGTATTTTCTCGAGGCTTAAAGAATTTCTGGTATTTTAGAAAATCAAAGACTAAAACAAAATTTATTTTCTCTCCTTCTCTCTCGGCCGCCACGTGGACGGCCAAGATCCGCCCGTCGCCGCTCCATCCCGCCTACCCTTCCTGCGGTCGACACGTGACGACTCGGATTGAGCCACGCCCCGCCATGCCCATCCCCTCCGCCTCCCTCTCTCTGTGCCCGACCCCACCGTGGCGCCTCTCCCCACCCCGCCACAGGCCCGCCATCCCGACCTCCGGCCTCCCCTCGCCGCGCCCGCCTCCGCCGCCCAACCGCCATAACCGCCTCCCGGTCTCCTCGGCCCCCACCTTCCCTCTCCTCACTCCTCTCCTTCAGTGCGCCCGCCCACCCCCGACCTTCCCCTCTCCCCACGCCCACTTTCCCCAAATCGCCGCATGCCGCCGCCCACTCCCCAAGTCGGAGAAATGCCGCCGGTCTCCCTCCTCTCCCTATTTAAACCCTCCGAGCCTCCCATTCCCTCCTTCCTCTTCGCCGCACTCACCTCTCACTCTCGCCGCTCCACCGCCTGCACTGCGCGCCCTTGCCTTGCCGCCACCTCTACCTCCGGCGAGCAATCGCCGCCTCGGGCCGTGCCGCACCGCCACCACCTCCATCGGCTTCCCCGCATCGCGGCACTCCCCACCTCCTCGCCGCCTCTCCCACCGCCAGCGCCGCCGCTTGCCGGAGACCCCGAGCCGCCGCCGCTTCCCCACGTCGCCGGCCACTCCCGCTTGTCGCCGGACCCCACGCCAAGGTGAAACGGTTTCCTTTACTCCACCTCCTCCTCCGCCCCCGCCGGGCCCGGCGCCGTGAGCCGTCCGCCGCCGCCTTCTCCGCCGGCCGCCACCCGTCTTGACGTGGCGGCCAAGTGGCGCCACGTCCGCCACTCGGCCGGTGGCCGGCGTCGGCGCCACGCAGTAACCGCGCCACCTCGGCCATCCATCTCCTCCGTGGACCCGGTCCATAGACCGGGCCTTGTCGATGAAACCTCCCGGGTCGACGTCATGTCGACGTCATAAATCCGATTTTCCCATTTAAAATAATTCGCCGAAAAGAAATTCTATGATGACGACATAATTCCGAATTTCCTTTAGAAAAATAATTCCAGAAAATCTACCTTTTCTTTTTCTCTGAATTCAAACTTCCCGAGGCCCGTACTTTTTCATCCTAACTCCGATTGAGTCCATTCAAATTTCTAAATTCATCAAAAATTCCAATCTTTACATTTCTGCCATCCTTTCAAATTTTTGAAATTTATTTGATATTTTGAAATTTAAATTTCAAATACCCTTTCTCCCTCGTTTGAACTCCGAATCCATTAAAACTTCCTCCTAAATTCATCTAAATTTATAAACTTTATTCCAGTAATATTATTGTAATATCTGTACTTTTATTTGTATTTATTTGTCCTTTGTGTTCTCGTTTTGCGCGTAGAATCCGATCTGGTCGAAGAGATCGCAGAACCGCAACAAGAGAATCAGGAATTCACCCACGAAGGCAAGTCTCCTTTGATCATCTTTGAACCTATGTTTGTGAAATGTTTTTCAATTATTTTAAATTTAATGCATTGCTATGTTACATAAAATGATAGTTTCTGTTGTAGAGGTAATAGTTAAACCGAAGAATTGTTATACCCTCATTTGACTTTGACAACCATGTACCTTTGACACCCTAGGAATTCCCTTGTCTCATTATTGAGATTATTATGAATCTTTGATCATTGTTGTATCGGTAGTAAGATGCTTAGACAAGCTATATAACTTTAGTAACTTTGGATTGGGAACTACATTTCAATGAACTAGACTTTTGTTCAGAATCGAATGGCAAATGGTGTTGCCTCTGTTCATGTGAAATGAATTAAATTGTGAAAATTGTTTTAGACCAGGGCGGATAGTTGGTGTGGATTGGTGCGGTTAGCACGAGATCTTGAAAAGTGTATGTTCGCCCTAGTCAATTAAGGACCGACGCTTGTGTTTGTCTAGTCTGAGCACTACCGTACAACCACATGTCTATATGGGTACGACCTAGCTGATTAACTTATGATATACTAGTTTAGGTACCACCGATGGAAAGTGGATGCCGAGGTTCTTGGTTATTCACGATGAGGACAGGTTCTTGTACTCATATGGCGCAAGAGGGGCTTACATGCTGGTGGATTTAACCTTCACGGTGAAACCTCGTGGTGGTGACTAACTAGACTAGAGTAAGGTAAAAGCTTTGTGATGAATTGTCTGGGTCTCATGCCTAAAGAAGCGTGGTGACTATTAAGATGACTTGTCTCTTGTGGGTAAAGTGTACAACCTCTGCAGAGTGTAAAACTATTCGAATAGCCGTGCTCACGGTCAAGGCGGCAAGGAATGCTTTCACATGGTAGATCTTTATTTTGGTTTAAAACAAAGTTTTGGGAATCAGAGTGGATGGAACTCTCGGGAATTTGTCCCGTGGTGGAACCGGTGTGGGTGGTTGGAACCCGTAGTATCAAACTTGGTGGTAGAATCTTTATGATTAAAAATGATTAATGATTTTAGTTAGAGTAAATACTTCAGTTAATCTGTCGTCTTCAAAAATAGTTATTAGTATTGGAAATAAAATGTTGCTTTGTGCAAAAGAGCCATATAGCCCTCTTTGTTAAACCTTGCATCTATTGCATTTTCCCAAGACTTATGAGTACTTATGTACTCATATGCTACACCTAAATTATATCTCAGAGGAGTTTGAAACTCAAGAAGGAGACTACAACTACTTCGCGGGTGGATTTGAAGAAGGATGTCCAGACGTTTAGGTCGCGCTCCCATCAATTGCCCGTGGCGTATTGATGGGATTTTATCAATCTTTATTTTGCTTCATTGTGTTTGTGTTTATTTGTGAGGTCTAGAAACCTCGTTTGTGTTGTAAGACCTTTGGTTAGTACTCTCTATAATATTGTAATATTCGTCTTTGGCAATGTAATCATCACTGTTTAACTGTGTGCACTAGCGTTGATCTGGGACTAGTGCTGTAATACACAGAGGGTCTGGATTTGGTAATCCGGGGTCCCGACAGAGATGGTATCAGAGCCAATTTGACTGTAGGACGTGACCTAGTTTAGAATGGCAAAAGCCTTAAGGACCTATATTTATTAAAAATATATATTCTAGAAAATTTTTCTATACTTCTTTATCTCTGTTCTATTTATAATCACTTACTCAAAATTCTTTACTAAACTTCTCTATCTTTTCAAATTTGTAGATGGCCGGCTCTATCTCTGCAGATTCGTGGGACTACATCTCCCATGCTGAGACTGAGGGTGCATTTGTTGAGCTTCTTCGCCAACTTATGCAGTACCTGAAGTTCCGTCTACCGCCTATCTTCAGAGGGCGGAAAGTCCGGATATTGGATCGAGATTCTTGGACAATGGAGGTATTCCTGTATGCACGGGAAGGGGAATTCGAATCCCATAGATACCCCATTGATCATCCTCGGACTGATCGTTCGGACGCCACTCAGGATGCAGCTCGTCAGGCCATAACTGGTCTGTGTCAGATTTACCAGGAGATTCTGCAGCAGTCGCCCTACTGTTTCTTTTCATCCACTCGAGCGGGACAGAGTCATCCGCAGCCCTTCGAGATCGCCGTGGACGATCCCCGCCTTTCACATCAGGTTCAGCTCACTCAGGCGACGGCAGCCACCTACGCCAGCGCTTTGAAGGAGATTGGACAGCTTCGGATGCTACTCACTTCCAGCTAGCAGCACTCCGACACCCTTCGTGCTCAGCTCATCCATAACCAGGCAGTAGAGTTTGAGTGGGCGACCCCGAGCGCATGCGGCCTCCACCGACTACACACCATCTTCACCGAGTACCGGTAGCCGTCCCCAACAACCGTGCTCGACTCGGCGCACAGGACCCCGTACCTTACTCACGGCGCGCAAGAGTGTGCGGCGCCCTAGTCCGTTGCCCGACATCGACATCGGAGACTCCAGCAAGAGACGCAGTCTCTCTCGCTCCCGTTCCTGCTCTCGGTCTATTGCCTCCAGCAGTAGTGACCATCTTCATACCCGTGCCTCTTGCAACCGCCCCGAATGTGGTTGTAAGCTGCGCCACGTGGGTATCCTAGAGGAGGATTCAGAGGAGGATCCGGAGGAGCTTGTCTTCGAGGAGGACAAATAGTTGCAGAGACAGTAGCACCCAATTTAATGTTTAATTCCTTAGAATGATTTGCATTTTATTCTAGTGTGTGGGATGGATCGTACTAAGCACTTGTGCACCGTGGTACACCATTTCCTTTAAAATTTAAATTGAATTCAAGACAAGTTTCCTTTCAAATTGTTGTCCGTGTTTTTCCTTGTGTGTTTGATTGGGATGTGGTTTAGTCTCCCTAATCTCTTACCTATGCTACTTCCTCTTTCCTTTTGCTAACCCCGCTACCACGAAGATGGTGAACACAAGGAACAGTCAAACATGACCGAATGTCAATGCTCAGCCAGAAGGCAATAATCCAATTCCATCCCGCCAGTTCAAGCTCCTAACATGGAACAGATGATGGCTATGCGATTCTGATTACTCAAGCCTTAGCCCAAAACCAAGTCCAAGAAATTCGCAGCACCCAATCAAGCACCACAATCCAAGTGGGGAGTTTATGAGAACTCGTCCCCAACTTTCGAAGGGTCAAGAGATCCGATGGAAGGCGACGATCGGATCAAGGATGTCGAAAGGAAGCTGAATTTGGCACAATGCAATGGAAATGAAAAAGTGTTGTATGCCGCTCACCAGCTGAAAGGAATTGCAGCTAACTGGTGGGAGAATTATTGTGCTGCTCACCAGAATGCACAAGATATTACTTGGGCTGAGTTTGAAGATGCATTCCGTACTGCACACATTCCTACTGGAATCATGGAAATGAAAAGGATGGAATTCTATAAATTGCAACAAGGAAACTTCAGCGTGACTGAGTATCTGAACAAATTTACCCAACTGGCCAGATATGCTTCAGAGGATGTTGCAACTGATGCAGCAAAAATTTGGAGATTCATGCAAGGACTGGATCCCAATCTCAAGGTGCAGTTAGTGTCTAATGATTATCCAACTTTCCAGCACATGGTGAACAAAGCGATCATCCAAGAAGATGCCCAACGCCAGTTACATGAAGTCCGAAAGAGGAAATTCCAGGCACAGCAGGGTGCCAATAACACTCGCCACCGTCCAAATCAGCCACACTTTTTCAGGCCTTCTATGCCGAGTGTACCGAGGACACCAATCAGTGGACCTCGCCCAATACCTCAGGCTCCACGACCAATCAATGGAGGTCAACCCCAACAAAACAAGACTGCAACAGCAGGAATTCAGTGCTTCAACTGCAAGAACATGGGGCATTACGCCAACAACTGTCCGCAGAAACGCCCAGCAGTGACTCCTGTCCGTTTCAACCTGGGGACTACTCCAGCACGAGCCCCACCAGCAGGACAAGTCCGTGGAACACCGCAAGCAGCAAGGACTCCACAAGTGATAAACAGGGGACATGTCAACCATGTTACCGCAGAAGCAGCTCAGGAAGCACCAGAGGTAGTTCTGGGTAAGTTCCTTGTCAACTCAGTACCTGCCTCAGTATTATTTGATTCTGGAGCTTCGCATTCATTTATTTCCAAAGGATTTGTTGAAAGAAACAATTTGGATGCTCAATTGTTAAAGAATAATATGCTAGTCCAATCACCGGGAAGGGAAATGAGGACTAATATGGTCTGCCCTAGAGCAACCGTAGATATAAATGGAGTTAAGTTCCTAGCGGATCTAATTATAATAGACTCCAATAGTCTAGATGTGATACTTGGAATGGATTGGTTAACCAAGTATAAAGGGCGATAGATTGTGCCAACTGTGCTATTACTCTTACCAACTCAAGGGAATCCAAATAGAGTGCAAGCCGAGTTTAACCTCAAGGAATGGATGTGAGTTGAACAGTTTGAAGGGAATAACTTTGGAAAAAGTGTCTATAGTAAAAGAATATCCAGATGTATTTCCTGAAGATTTACCGGGAATGCCACCAGATAGAGAAGTTGAATTTGTTATTAATCTGGTGCCCGGAACAGCCCCAATTTCTAAGAGACCCTACCGGATGTCTGCCAATGATCTAGCAGAAGTCAAGAAGCAGATCCAAGAACTACAAGAGAAAGGATTTGTCAGACCAAGTTCTTCACCATGGGGAGCACCAGTAC